>CAUYLG010007376.1:0-49056 GCA_963573385.1 Cacajao melanocephalus
TATGAAATATAATTTAAGGACCCATTTAGAGGAGCACTACACACAGGGGTCTGTTGGGGGGGAAATAGGGGAGGGACAGTGGGAGGTGGGGAGGTGGGGAGGGATAGCATGGGAAGAAATGCCAGATATAGGTGAAGGGGATGAAAGCAGCAAATCACACTGCCACGGGTGTACCTATGCAACAATCTTACATGTTCTTCACATGTACCCCAAAACCTAAAATACAATACAAATTAAAAAAAAAAAGATCTTGTTTTATTTTTTCCATTAAGTAGGAAATATACACACATGTGCTAGTTTGCATTTATCAAGATTCTATATGTTTTTTTATTTTGTTTATTGAATTACACCATTGCTAAGTTTGTAGGCAGATAATTTGATCCTCAAAAATATACTTAATTGCTAACTTATAATTCAATTTTAACATGAAATTCAACCAGCAAGATCACTGGACCCAGGTTGGGGTAAAAACTACAGATGTTTCATTTTAAAGTATTTTTTAAAGCGTCTTTATAAGCTTTCTGTAAAGTTTAAAGTTGCCAATGTTAGTGTTCCAAGGTGAGAGAGTTCTTCAGAGAAAAGGAAATGGTGACACATAGCTAGGTGGTCCAGGCTAGTGTTTTACTATTGTCCATTATTTCATTGTTTTAATGGTATGCAAGCTGTCAATCCTTAAAAGAGGAACTACTCAAGTTTTTTCTTTCTTTAGGGCTTGCAGGATTTTGACACCAACTGTTTACATAATATATACATTTAAATGATACATTAGAGACAAAGACTGACAGAGTTAACCTTTGTGATGGTGAAGCTTCATCACTACTAACAATGTCTTCCTTTGACGAAGGAAGCTTGTGCCACAGGGCTTATGTATTTTATTGTCTAATGCTGCCACAAACCAGTAAATTAAAGATACGGCAAAATATTTTTGACAAAAGTCAAACATTGCTTTATAAATTACATGGCCATGAGAGAGAAAACCAGTATCATAAATGACTGGATCATTTGTATAACCATACATTTATCACGAAAATTTATATTTTTTTGATATAAACTATTTTTTCTAAAAAAACTGCTGTGTAAATAGAAAAGTAAGAATAATTCAAAGAGCTCAGTAATACAAATACCACTAAATGTATTTATAAAACATAATTTTAAAAGATCTAAAATAATTTTAAAGACTTAAAATAATACTTTAGATTCTTCTTTATGGATATACCATCTAAGAAAAGTCCATGGTTGAATAGGAATTATTTTTGATAATCAGTTCTAGATTTTCAGATCTTCATAAGTAGATATTACATTATGGGAAGAAATTAAAATTCAATTGGAAAAAGATGTGAGTCGGGTTAGGGTATTAATCTTCAACAATCAGTGTAGCTTAATAGGAATATAAATAAAAATATCTTACTTCCTCAATTCTAAGTCATGATTAATGGTACAATGCAGCATTGATTTATCTGGGAAAAAATAAACCTGTATTATGTTCTTAATGATATAAAGAAATATTTCAATTTGTGAAATGTCAAAAATTGGAGGGGAGGTTTTAAAAGTGCAGTTTAAAATTAAGGATGTGTCACTAACTTGGTTGAAGATAATATGAATCCTGAAATGGGAGTTCAACCTTATTCAGTCCCAATCTAAAAACAAAAATCCTAATCAGATCATGGGAACAATTATTGTGGCAACAGTGGTGTTCTGGAGCACCTCCAAAGGTACAGTCGTGACGGTTTCTGGAATGCCTGTTCTTCCCCATAGTCAGTAATGAGATGACAACATCCAGGCACTGGAGCTCCCAAAGTCCCTCTGCAATGACCTCCTGATGATTTTACTAACGGAGGTGATAAAAGAGTAATGGAACAGTAGTGCATACGCTTGAACAAAGGGCTTGAACAAGAGTGGGGGCATGCTGTCACAGCAATGAAATACAAATTGTTGTTCTTGCTAGTAGTTGACTTATTAGTACTACTACTAAGCTGAGATGAAGTTGTGTGGTCTTATCTCTCAGCACAGACTTAACCTGCTTGGCTTTACTCTCTGTGGTTCCCTTATATCTGCCCTCTCACAGACACCCTCTGACCTCTATGTAGGGCTATACAGCTTAACCACACAGTGGCATGTGCACCCGCATGTTAATGGCAAGGTGCTTTCCTATCCTTAGCCCCTAGAGCCTCTTCCTTCTCATGGGGAGATTTTAGTCTTTGCAGTTGTCTTTTGTTGCCTTAATACTATGCCCCAGCTTGTCCATTTCCAGAGGCAATAGAGGGGCCCAGGAGCACTGGGTTTATTTCAACACTGGCTTGCTCAGGATTTTGCCATTTGTAGCCAAGCCTCCTTTTGCTAAACCCATGTCTGGAGTGATGAGGAAAGAGATGGCAGCGGCAGCTGTGGAAGGAATTGATCTTTTTACTGTCCTCTTTGCCTGTAGCAAAATAAACCCACATAGCACGGTGGCATGAAGGGGCTGGAGACTCTACTTCCCAATGCAGAAGAAGGGAGAAGGAGGGGAGGAATCAGCATGGGGAAGAAGGCACGCGTAGGGGAAAGAAAGGCATTCATGTGACACAAGACAAATCTGCTCCCCACACGAAAACTTCACAAATTCTCACTCTTGCCAGGTGGACACAACTGTGTTCAAAAGGGAGGAAAGATACAAAGCCAAAGCCCTGACTTTCAAGCAGATCCCAGGGTCTATCTTCCTTGGTCTTCTCCTGCCGAAGAAACAGAAATGACGACCAACCCAGTTCGGCACAAAGGGAATCAGAGCACCATGCCCCCTCAAAAGACCTCTCCTGAATAACAGCAACCAAGCTTCTTGTCCTCTCCTCTGTATTCAGGAGTTATCTACCCAGCCAACCTGGATTCTTAAATTGGTATCCTTTAGTCAGATTCGTAAAGAGGTCATCATGAATACAGAACTGTATTCAACTTTCAATCAACAAAGGGAAGAAATTAGTAACAAGTTAAGTATCACCAATGAGGCTTACCCTGTGCTGGCCTAAAGAATTTATTCAAACATGGAGAAGCACAGATTCAAACCCAGGGCTTTCTGAGTCCGAATGAATTCTTGGTGACTTCAAAGGCAGACTTTACTGTGCAGGTTCACCGAGTCTGCAAACATACTTCTGCTAGATTTCTTGATGATAAAACTATGTTATTTTCTCCCCTTTCATTCTTTACCTTTGTAGACATCTAAAACCTCTAAATTTATTTTAAAAACTAGAAAATAAGATGGTGTGAGGAAGGTCAATCATAGGTCAAAACTGCAAACACCTTCAGGGGTCTGGAAACTGGTCACATACGTGAAGAAATACACCTGAGTATGAGACTCCAGGGAGTATGGGGTCCCTGGTGGACGGAACAGCACAGTGATACCTCTTTACAACCCAAGGGCACGAGGTCTACAGAATTTTCTAGTGTAAGAACCATCAGTGTTGTGTATTTATTCTTTTTTTATTGATCTTTCTTTTCTGTTCTTTCTCTGCTACTGATTCAATCTTAGAATGCACTACACTATATTAACTATGTTTTAAGCTTCTTAAGGCCCTCACCAGAAGCGGATACTGGCATTATACTTTCTGTACAGCCAAGAACTATGAACTAATTAAACCTATTTTCTTTATAAAATTACCGAGTCTCAAGTATTCCTTTATGGTAATGCAAAAGGACTAATTCAGTATATAAAAGAAATATATATATTGTCCAAAATGGGTTAATGGAAATAGATCTAATCCCAATCTTTGTCATTTATAAGGTTTCTTGACAAGTGCAAAAGGAAAAAAATATGTCATTTTGCTAGTAGTAAAAGTTATACCTAGAAATCTTTGAAATTTTCTTATGAGAAAAAAGAAGCAGGTGGGATAAAAGAAAAACTAAAATGAATATGAAAATAGATTTCCCAAGCATGAAAAGAATCTGTAGAGCAAGAGTTTAGGAAAATCCCCTCACAGGGCTACATCCATCAACATAATGGTGCAGTATAAAGAGTCGACAATGTCTTTCAAGTGTAAATATTACATTTAATGACCAAGGTAATTCTCCCATTCAAAAAATAAAGACACATCAATTAGAAAACTTACATATCAGAGGTATTCCCAGGATGAAAGTTACATAAATGATATATCTACAAAGTTTCAAAGTACAGTTTAAACTGAACTTTTTCTTCTACACTTATGTAAAAATTCTAGAAATCCTATGAAAAACTGCCATTTCCATAAATATATATGCATAGACTTTCATTTTAGAAACAGAAAGAAGCAGCTTCTTAGTAAAGAGAAATGGTGACAATGTGAAGGGAGATAGTATCTATATATTCTGATGTTTCATATCCAGATGAACAAAGGATGTGATAAGATGAAGCATAACATCTTACAGAGGACATCTGAGCTTGTCGCATACCAAGTACCATCTCTTATTACCGAGTAATAAGAAAAACTGTCAACTCTCACCGTGGTGCTCATTCATTCTTCTTCATAGCTCCATCTCATGAGGTTGAAGAGGTGCAGTAAAACTATCTGCTTTGTAAATTATTTGTTTTAAAAAATTCCAGAAGTTTGGTGTTTTATAAGGGTATTAAAAGAAAATGTAGGAGAATTATTCCATAAACTCTGAATTGGAAAGAATTTTCTAAAACCAGAAATCCTAAAGATACTTACAAACTTGAAAATAGTATTAATGCCAAGTATCTTTGTAAAACTATAAAAAAGAAGTATTGTGATAATGAACACATTAAAAATCATTAAACTGTAAACTGAGTGAATCGTATAGTATGTGAATTATATCTATATAAAACTCAGAAAAAGAAATATGTTCAATAAATCTATGCCAGCACATTATCATGGCAACAAATAACTGCACATAATAATTACCTCACTTTTTTTGCCCAAGATTATAGTACTTATACTGATCACTACCTCTGGTAACGTAAAGAGATTCAATCTTTTAGGAAGACATTTTTTGTTTTAAAATGAAACCATTATAATGTAACCTTTCACGTACAAATTGACTGGGAATGTCTTTTTTCCCTAATACCTAGATGACATCTCTAGGAATATACATCCTTCCCATTTATCAAGTTTGAGAGAACATCCACATTCATTTCTTAGCAGTAGTTATCTCTGAGAGGTTTGCTTGCTTTTGCTTTTTTATTTGTGTCAAAATGCTCCGTACCAAAATACAGACTGTCCTTAGTATGCTAACAACTGCAGATTTAGAATCTTAGTCAAAACATCACACATGCATAGTAAGACTAGGATAATGTTTCCACGTGACTTTAGAGCCTCGCTTCTCACACTGAGATACTGGTGTTCCAAAGGGCCCACGGTGCAATGGAGTGTTAGAGATAGTCATGGGATACAAGTATTATCTCTTTAGGAATATCAATTTGATTTGGTTTTAGAGAAAGTTTTTATTTTCCTCCAAAGGTTTCTTTTGGGGTGTGTGTGTGTATGTGTGTGTGTGTGTGTGTGTGTGTGTGTGTTTAGAGATAAGGCTATACATAAAATCCCTAATTTTCCATGTTTACTAACTTTGTGTATTTTTCATTTAAACACACACACACACACACACACACACACACACACACACACACACACTCTGGAAAAAAAACATAACTTTCTGGCTTGGCATGGTGGTTCAGGCCTGTAATCCCAGGGCTTTGGGAGGCCAAGTTGGGTGGATTGCTGGAGCCTAGGAGTTCAAGACCGGCCTGGGCAACCTGGAGAAACCTCCTTTCTACCAAAAAAAAAAAAAAAATTAGCCAGGTGTGGTGGTATGTGCCTTTGGTCCCAGCTAACTGGGAGGCTGAGGTGGGAGAATTGCTTGAATACCGGGAAGTGGAAATTGCAGTCAGCCCAGATCACACCATGCCACTGCACACTAGCCTGGACCACAGAAAAAAAACAAAAAGAAACCAGTAAATGAAAACCTTTCTATGTTATTAACAACCAGAAAAGTTATCATTTTTTATCATCAACTCAATCTCTAATAACTAGTCTCCCATTCCTAGCACACACACACACACCTCTGATTTTAAGCTGGGCACACTGTTGCTTACCTAAAAGACTACATTTCCCAGTTTCCTTTGTAGTTAGATATAACCATGTGACTAAGTTCTAGCCAATAAGATATTCACAGAGCTATCACCTGGAACTTCCAGAAAAAGTCTCCTTAAAATCTCCCTAGTGATTGGAAAATGAAAAGTTGGAAGGACCATGAGTCTCCAAAGATTATGCAAAGTCCCATATGCTAGTCCCACACAACCACCTTCTAGGCTCTTCTACATGAGAGAAATACATTATTTAAACCACAATTTTTCGGTATGTATAACTGAACCTACTCCTAGCTGACATAAAATCAAGAAAAGCAAGGCAGTATTAGTGTGAGAGTTGTTTCAATGTGAGTCAGATACATTTTTGTCACAAGAACTGACTGTATCTAAGACCCTGCCCAGCGGACCAGTCCTAGTCCACAAGAATAAAGAGCTGGAATTAGTCATTTCAAGGGTGGTCCTAGGAAGCTCACAAAGCTAGCTTTTTTTGAAACTAGCTTGGAAAGACTGGACAAAAACCATGTTTATTTCTACTTTTGATTACACACTTTAAAAATAAATTTTAAATTTATTTTCAACTGAGAATATGGTTTGATAATTAGAAAACAAATTGTGAAGTTGAAATAACTTTGGAGAATAGGAGACAATAAGGTGATCATGCCAACAACCAGATGTCATCAAGTACCATAACTGACTTGAGCGTAAAGATAACACAAGCCTTCAGAAAAATTATGAAGAATACTAGGAACATTTATGGATAAAATGAAAAAGGCTTTGATTTACAGAAAGTACCAAGAGCATTAAAAAATTGCTTAAAGCATCTTTCAAGGCTAGTTATAGAACTTATACAAAGGGGCCGGGCATGGTGGCTCACGCCTGTAATCCCAGCACTTTGGGAGGCCTGGGTGGGCGGATCACCTGTCAGGAGTTTGAGACCAGCCTGGCCAACATGGCAAAACCCCATCTCTACTAAAAATACAAAAATTAGCTAGTTATGGTGGCAGATGCCTGTAATCACAACTACTCAGGAGGCTGAGGCGGGAGAATTGCCTGAACCCAGGAAGTAGAGGTTGCAGTGAGCCAAGATTGCACCACTGCATGTCGTCCTGGATGACAGAAGGAGACTCCATCTCAGAAACAAACAAACAAAAACTTACACAAATGAGGAAGTACACATAACAAATTTTGGCATTGATGTAATGATACTATGTTCTAGATGGCAAAGAGAAGAAGCAACCAATCTAAAAGGTTAAAAAAAGGTGTCTGTAGCTATCAAACAGATTATCTGAAAACATTCCTGAACTAGTGTGTTAGTTTGCTAGCGTTGCCTTAAAGTACCACAAACAACATGGCTGAAACTACAGGAATGTATTGTCACTGTTTTGGAGGCTGGAAGTCCAAGTTCAAGATGCTGGCAGGGTTGGGTTACTCCTGAGAGTTATGGGGGAGAATGTGCTCCATGCTTCTCTCCTAGCTTCTGGTGTTTTGCTGGCAATCTTTAGCTTTCTGGGCTCCTGCTATATCACTCCAATCTCTGCCTTCATCTTCACATGGCATTCTTGCTTTGTGGGTATCTGTGTCCCAATTTCCCCTCTTTATAAAGACTCCAGTTATACTAGATTAGGGGCCACTCTATTCCAGCATGACCTCATTGTAACTAATTACATCTACAATGACCTTATTTCCAAACAAGGTCACATTTGATGTATTAGGGGTTAGGACTTCAACCTATAAATTGGGGCGGGAGTCAGGGTAGGAGAAGATAATTCAGCCCATAAGGACTGGTAACAGACCAATTGATTCTTATTCTTTCCCATGATAGCTGGATTAAAGCTGGTGGATGTTAACAATATACAATTTTGATCTATCACTTACATTTATTTATGTACATCTCTGAGACATGTAAACTTACAAAGTAGATGATCATGAAATAATTGAAATAACTACTAAATGAATGCTTAACTAAATAGGAGTGTCTAGTTGTAATAAGAAAATTCGTAGACACCTGCACAGCTGGGGGCCACACCCCAAGCAGGTAAAACTACAGGAGTGGTCACCCGCAGAGCTACTGTTCGGTCTGGACACAACAGCAGCCACTGATTCATCCACTGAGAGCATCGTCTCAAGTACTTCAGAGTGCCCAGTGTGTTCAGCTAAATTGGTAAAATTTAAAGTAATATTAGAATTGCTTGAATACACACACACACACACACACACACACACACACATATATATTTTTTGAAACAGAGTCTCACTCTGTCGCCAGGCACCAGGCTAGAGTGCAGTGGCACGATCTCGGCTCACTGCAACCTCCGCCTCCCGGGTTCAAGCAATTCTCCTGCCTCAACCTCCCGAGTAGCTGGGACTACAGGTGCGCACCACCAAGCCCAGTTAATTTTTTTATTTTTAGTAGAGACGGGGTTTCACCATGTTGGCCAGGATGGTCTCGATCTCTTGACTTCATATTCTACCTGCCTCGGCCTCCCAAAGTGCTAGGATTAAAGGCGTGAGCCACCATGCCTGGCCCAAATATTCATTATTTTTAAAAACTTAAGAAAATGATTTTAAAAGGCTGCCTTCCTCACTACACAGCTGTACCCCCTGGAATGTTCTAGTTATTTTTCAATTTCAATTTCAGGGTTAGAGAGCATTTTGGCTATGTGTCTAAAAAGTAATTTTAAAAAACTTCATAACCTATAATGCTACTTCTGAGATTTTACCGTAAGAAAATCATAGAGAAAAATGTTTATACACAAAAAATGTTCATTGTAGTGTTATTTACAACACTGAAAACAACGAAAAAACAGTTGTCAGAGAAAAAGGAATGGTTAGAAAACCACAGTATACCCAAGTATATTATGCAGAACTATACTATACTATGCAACTGAGATTGAATAACATATAAAGTTATTGAATTTTGTTTTGTAACCTTCCTCTACTTCCTTTTCTTTCCAAAGGCCAAGCATGCTCTATTCCTTTCTTGCCTTGGGTGATGGTGTTTCAGAGAGTCAGAGAGTGCTGTGGCTCACAGACAACCTGACATCTGACATCTTCTGGCAGCCTGTGCTCCTAGAGGGGATCAGACCAAGTGTTCCTGTGGGTGGCTTTGAGAGCTGTAGGATGATGGCAGCACTAAAGCGATCTATGTCAAGAACAGGGAAGGCCTAAGGCAGTGGTGGCACTCTAGGAGAAAGGGCTACATGCTAGGACTATGCAAGCAGAGCCCCATGTTCAAAAGATCTGACAGGATTCTCATGCTCAGAAGGGCACCAAAGACATGGAGCCATCAAACTCAGAAGGATCATGGAGGCTTGGATAATGGGAATTTTAGTGGCAAAAGCATAACTGGGGGCCTCCATAGTGCTATGTAAGACACACACACACACACACACACACACACACACACACACACACACAACCCCCATGGAATCTTTGCAAGGTCCCGGGAGAAGTAAGCTACAGCTGAGAAACTGAACATCCCTCTCCCTAACCTGACAGAGCAGTTTTCTAGATTTTGGATGAAAGCAAGTACAGGTATCTTGCATAGCCTAGTTTCTGGATTAAGAATCATATGTATTACCTAACCATTAAAATGGTATAAAAATATAATTATGAAAGAAGGTTTTGTTTTTTCTTTTTCTTTCTTTCTTTTTTTTTTTTTTTTGAGACAGGGTCACACTCTGTTGCCCAGGTTGAGTAGAGTGGCGTGATCATGGCTCACCGCAGCCTCCAACTCCCAGGCTCAAGCAATCCTTGTATCTGAGCCTCATGAGTATCTGGGACTACAGGCATATGCTACTGTGCCCAGCTAATTGTTTTACATTTATTGTAGAGATGAGGTCTGGCCATGTTGCCCAGTCTGGTCTTGAACTCCTAGGCTCAAGCGTCCCTCCCACCATGGTCTCCCAAAGTGCTGGGACTAGAGTCATGAGCTACCACACCCAGCCAAGAAATTTTTATACTATAATGTTAGGGAGAAAAAAGGCAGAATACAAAAACTATATGATAATATATTGTTGTTGTTTTAAAGCACACAGGAAAAAAGTCTATGAGGAAATATATCAAATGCCAATAGCTGCTGTTTCCTCTTTTTCAGTGGCATGGGAAGAGGGGATGTTGTTTCTTTTTTCTACAATATGAATATCTTATTTTTAAAAATGAGAAACAATTCAAAATGAACATATGATTAGAATATTCTTTTCTTTCAAACCTAAGTTAACTGTTGGTTCACATGGTATTCTCATTATTTTATGATTCCTGACATTCATAATACCACTTCTGATATAAAAGTTACAGTTTAGGGTTGGTTTATCAAATTTTAAGCAGGGACGCTAAAAAGTTGAAACATAAAGAAGAAAAGTTCTTTTTATTAATGTATTAAGTTTCAACTATATTTAACAATCAAGATTCGCTGCTAAGTTAAACATTTATTTATTTTGTTAAAAGGATTTAATTTGGTCTGATAAGCTTTGGTTTCAATATGGGGTAAATATTTAGGTTTGGCTATCTTTTAACAACGTAAAGGAACATTAATGTTAAAAATGTTCCTGTGGATGAGTACAAATATATGGTACAGGCCAGGCATGGTGGCTCACGCCTGCAATCCCAACACTTTGGGAGGCCAAGGTGGGTGGATCACCTGGGGTCAGGTGTTCGAGACCAGCCTGGCCAACATGGTGAAACTCTGTCTCTACTAACAACACAAAAATTAGCCAGGCTTGGTGGTAGGCACCTGTAATCCCAGGTACTCAGGAGGCTGAGAATTGCTTGAACCCGGGAGGCAGAGGTTGCAGGAAAAAAAAGGGGGGAGGGGGAATATATGGTACATTTCTAAAATTAAGCTAACATTTTAGGCAAAGAAAATCCATATCCTCATTAACACACTTATAATGCAATGATTTCAGTATACAAAATGGGACTTTCTGTTTTTGTCTCTTGGGAAAAGGAAGTAGAAGAAAGGGTATTTCTCCTTTTAATTTTGAAAAAATGGTATAGATGGTGGTTAAGTGCTTATAATAAGAGAAAACCTGCACTTTGTATCTTGAATTTCTCACTAGTTTTGTGATCCAGTGTTAGGTTTCCTAAACTTTACATACCTAATTTTTTCCCTATCTGTTGCACTGGTATTAAATAAAATGGGTCTCATTAATGTACCATGTGGATCAAATGCTAAATGTACAGGTCATAGAGAGTTAGAACAATATATGACTCTTTTATTATTGTTATTTAGGAATAGGATTTATTCTCAAAAAACAAAGCTTCCCTTCATTACAAGGAACAGAAAAACTATAATGTAACTCACGAAATTCATTTTCCCTTCAGAAATCCCTGTTATTTCTACGTTGTTAATAACTATCTTGGAAGAAAATCACTAAAGTTATCAACTTTTTCCCCTTTATTGAACCATGTATAGTTACAGACAAATAATCAATGGTAAAATATCTAAAGAGCTAAATGTTATGTGATCTTAAAAAATGTTATTTCCAAAAAAGAAAAACTACAAAATGGTTGTATTTTTAAATAGTAGAGATAATGAAATATTACTATGCCCTTCAGTTTTCCAGCGGTATAAAAGTTTTCTAATGATACATCTAGGATTGGTTTACTCATGTAAAAATTAGGTCAAAAATCAAATGATTATAGGGTTACACAGCTAAAATACAGGAAGAAAGTTGTCAAGATGAACAGTGTGAGCCCACTGCTGAATGGCAACAAACCCTTGTTCTCAGCACAAAGGAGCAATAGGGAATAGGGTGGATGCAATGACCTGGGGACATGAGCCCCAAGAGGATATCTTCTCTGGACAAGCAGGAATTCAAATCCAACAATGCTCAAAGGGACAGTCTGATCCTTCCATCCTTCCAGTAACAGAAATAACTTGGTTCTAAAAGTTAGGAACTCATTTAATTAACAATAAAAGCATAGGGGCCAAAAAAACAAACACAAAACAAACAAACAAACCAAAAAAACCACACACGCACACATCTCAGGGCGAAATCTTGCACTGGTACCAGTTTGTAACCTACAATATAAGTGTTCCCAATCACCTAAAACATTTTCAATAACATACCTTTTGCAGTATTTGAAGAGAAATAAATTTTAATTTAAAAAAGCCCTTTCACTGTAAGTCCTAGCCAGAGCAATTAGACAAGAGAAATAAATAAATGGCATCCAATTTAGAAAGAAAGAAGTCAGATTATTCTTGCTCAAAGACATGATATTTTTAAAAACCTAAAAATTAGACCAAAACATTGTTAGAACCAGTAAATGAATTCAGTAAAGTTGCAGAATACAAAGTCAACATACAAAAAAAATCAGTAGCACTTATATAAGCCAACAGTGAACAATCTGAAAAAGAAATCAAGAAAGCAATCCCATTTACAGTAGCTCAAAAAAATTTTAAATTCCTAGCAATCAACTTAACAAAAGAAGTAAAAGATCTCTACCAGAAAAACTACAAAATGAAAGGAATTGAAGAGAACAAAAAAAGGGAAGATATCCCATGCTCATGGATGGAAAGACCTGGTATCATTAAAATGTCCCTTTCAAAATACCAATGACATTTTTCACAGAACTGAAAAAAAGCAATCATAAAATCTGTATGGAACCACAAATACCCCAAAATAGACAAAGTAATGGAGCAAGAAGAACAGAAGGGGAGGCATCACGCTACCTGACTTCAAAATATATTACAAATCCATAGTAACTCCAACAGCTTAGTACTGGAATAAAAACAGACACATGGACCAATAAAAAACAAAAGAGAACCCAGAGATAAATCTGTGCATTTATAGCTAACTCATTTTTGGACAAAGGTGCCTGGAAACACTGATTGGGGAAAAGACAGTCTCCTTAATAAACAGTGCTGGAAAAACTGAGTAAGTACATGCAGATGAATAAAGCTAGACCCCTGTCTCTTATCATATACAACAATCAATTTAAAATGAATCAATGACTTAAATCTAAGACCTGAAACTATGAAACAACTAGAAGAAACTACTAGGGAAATGCGTCTGGACACTTGTCAAGACAAAGATTTTTGGGGTTAGACTTTGAATGCACAAACAAAAGTAGAAATAGACAAATGGAATCGTATCAAGCTAAAAAGCTTCTGCACAGCAAAGGAAACAATCAACAAAGAGATAACCCACAGAATGGGAAAAAATATTTGTAAACTATTCATGAAACAAGGGATTAATAGCCAGAATATATAAGAAACTCAAACAAATTTAAAAAACCAAATAATCCAATTTTTTAAATGGGCAAAACATCTGAATAGACATTTCCCAAAGGAAATGGCCAACCAAAAGGTGTATGAAAAAATGCTCAACATCATGTATGTGCATCAGAGAAATGTACATAAAACCACAGTGAGTTATCATCTCATCCCAGTTAAAATGGCTTTTATCAAAAAGACAAAAACAAAACTAAACAAACAAACAAAAAAAAACCCAACTTCTGGTGAGGATGAAGAGAAAGGGGAACACTTGTACACTGCTGGTAGGAACATAAATTAGTACAGCCATTATGGAAAATATATGGAGGCTCCTCAGAAAACTAAAGACAGAAATACCATATGATCCAGCAATGTAAAGGAAATCAGTGTATCAAAGAGATATCTGTACTCCCATGTTCATGCAGTACTATTGACAATAGCTCAAACCATTCAATAGCTCAGATACATAATTTAGGTGTCCATCAACATATGAATGGATTTTAAAAAAGTGATACAAATAAAACAGTGCAATACTGTTCACCCATGAAAAGAATGAAATCCTGTCATTTGTAGCAGTATGAATGGAACTGGAGGACATTATATTAAGTGAAATAAGCCAGGAACAGAAAGATAAATATCATGTGTTCTCACTCATATGTGGGAGCTTAAATAAAAGTGAGCTCATGAAGACAGTTGATTGGTGGTTACCTTGGCAGAGAAGGGTAAGGAAAGGGAAGGAAGAATAGAGGTTGGTTAATGGGTATAAATATACAGTTAGATAAAAGGAATAAGATCTAGTGTTTGACAGCACAGTAGGGCAACTATAACAAACAATAATTTGTTGTATAGTTCAAAATTCCTGGGGGAGAAGAATTAGAATGTTCCCAATATAAAGAAGGGGTGAATGTCTGGGTTAGCAAATGTCCCAATTGCCTTGGTTTCATCATCACACATTGTATGCATATATCAAAATACCACATGTACCCTCAAAATATGTATAGCTCTTATGCATCAATAAACAAATAAAAACAAACAAACATGAGCAGCAATGGCTACCCGGAAAAACATACCTTGCATTATTTGCAAACACCACCACTTTAATATATTCGCTTACTTATGAAGAAAAAGTACTTGAAAACTAGAAAATAACTCATGCACTTGTAATTGAGGCATACCCAAACCCTGCCTATCTGCAACATAGTCAAAAACTGACAAGCAAAACAGCTCCTGAGCAGAAAATATTATGGTCACAACTTCACACACTGGATTTACATAGATGCACACTGGATTACACTGGATGCACACACGTGACGTTACATAGGGCTTCTGTTGCTTCTTCTGACTTGTCTTACTCTGGTTTTACGTGTAACCAGCCAGAGGGACGAGGAAGGTTGCCAAAGACAGTTCCACTGATAACAACAGAGTTAATGATACAAAAGAAGACAGCTATAAGGAGTCAAACGTCAGAGCCTGAGACCTTTGATGAAGGGTCACATTGCCCAGCCTGACCCACAGAGCTCAGTGAATAGCGAGGTACTTTGGCAAAAGGCCCTCGTGGCTTTTCTACACAGCACAGTAGTCCAAACTAGTACCACAAATAATATATACACACACACACAAATAATACACACACACACACACACACACCCCGAATCAAAGCCCTATGTTATGTTCTCAGGACAAAGGTGCATGACGGTCAGCATTACACTTCAGAAAGATCTCTGTTTAACTCAACAAACATTTATAGGAAATTGATTATAGGCAAGGCCCTGAGCCATTATAAACACCTGATAAGAACTGGTTCAAGAGCTGTTGTTTTTGTAGGGTGCTCCATACATGTATTGTGATAGGTATCAAGTGGCACAAAGTAAAACAATTCTAATAATACACCTGTATTTCATATCTGATGAAGCCCTGGTTTGCTGATCCATAATAAGCCCCTTATGAGCTAAGCTGAGCTTTCACTATAATCCTTTCCCACATATCTGAACCTGCTGTGGGGATTTTTTTAAACTGCTATTAGCAGTGACTAAAACTTCTAATCCCCTGCTATGCCTTTATTATTAACACATACAATTATCGTGCAGTAGCATTAAAGAACTGTGAAAAATTTTATCTCATTTCTAAATCTCACCATTTTTATAAGAGTAACAGATTTTCACAGAAATACTACTTCAATCATTTTATCTGTATTTTTACTGTAAGTTACTTTAGCTATACGGTTAATTGACATTTATTTCAGGGTATGAGAAACTTCAAAGTGCCTGGAATGACTCCATTACTAATGCAACTACTTCAGATATAAAGTAATCTTTCTTTAGTTCATTAAAGACAAGGGCAGATTTTCAGCCCATTCCTGGAAAGGAAAATATAACCCATTTTGGAGATTAATACGGTAGCTGGATACAGAATGAAATTCATCTAACTCCACAATAATTATTAAATCAAATACTGTGGCATCTTTTCTCTTATCAAACTTAGGAAAGATTACTAAGCAGCCCAAACTCTGAAAACTACAAAGCAAAGATAGATACTCTACAGGACTCACGCAAAAACTGATGGCCTTACTATCACGTGCAACTCATCCATCCTCCATTCTGCCGGTCCTTGTTATTTTATCTCAAGTTCACTTTCTGTGCCAGTACAAGAACTGCTAAGTAAGAGAGTTTAACCCTTTATTTTAGTCCAGACACAGGCTCTCTACATCTCATGAATTCAAGCACCAAGGCAGCAGTGGGAAATCTATCTTTTTTTTTTTTTTAACTTACTTAAACTTCAAGGGGAGAGAGGTTAGAACACTGGTTAACGTGTTCCCCAGGACACCCATTGTCAGTGACTGGCATGCTTTTGATTCCGGGGATTTATTAATATTAGATTCATTCTTCTTTATCAATGTTTGAAGTGGGGTTGGGGGTTAAGCCTGGATTTCTCATTGTGATTTGCAGACGATGCCAACCTATGTTTTCCGAAACTAGAACTAAAACTTCCTCTAAATGGCAAACTAAATTCCCCCTAAGAATCATTTTAAAGGTATATTAGAAAGTTTAAAAGGTCAGATAAGGTAGCAAAAGCCACTTGGTGACAAACTCACATACACAAACACACACTCCAAAAAACTGCAAAAGAAAAAGAAGGTGTAATAAGTACTATTCTCCTTTTGAGGTCTGGACATTCAGAATCATGGGGCTAAATTACAACTGCTCCATAGAAAGACAGGTTGCAGAGTGGCCTGTGGTTCAACTAAAAAAATTCTGAGTCCAGTTGCATTACTGTTTGTTGACCCTCAATGATAGTAAGCAGGACTAACATTGGTAACAATTCCTGACATAGCTTTAAATTAATTGCTGAATAGCAACTACTGCATAAGCTCTATCGAGAGAAAGAGGGACAGACCCATGTTTCATTCAAAACATAAAGAATGGTTCTAAAGTCCTTATTCGTTTTTTTAGGATTGACTTAACTACAACAAGGAAGAGAAACTTCTACCCACTTTCTCTCTAAAGTAACATAAATGGCCATTTTCAGGTTTATATTTTCAGAAATATTAATAGCTAGAGTTTTTAAAACTTTCTGAAAATACTCACACGTATTCCTTATATTCAGGTCAACTAAAACATTATTAGAAGCATAGCCAACATAATAAAATACTGCAATTACAAGTAACGACAAAGATAATAACTCAAATTTAAACAATATAGAGAAAGGACGGCTGAAAAAAGCATAAGCATTAAAGCTAAGCATCAGGAATGGAGTTCAAACTCCACTGGGAGCTATGTAAACTTAGCAAGTTACTCAACCTCTGTAATTTATAAAATGGAGACACCACTATTGTCCTCAAAACTGAATGACATAACATACCTAAATCAGGCAGCGCAGTGTTCGGCACCTGGTCAGCACTCAATAAATGTTAGCTGCTATTAGCAGGAGCTGGAATACAGCCCACAGCCAGCCAGGACTTGAGTCCACATCTGTTTACCTCCGTTGTTTCTCTATTATTAGTGTGAGGTCAATATCACTACAATTGCTCAGCACGCTAAACATTATCAAGAGGTTTTAGACATTCTAAAAATCAGACAATTACATATGAATTATCTTGAGAAAAAACGGGAATGACTCACATCATCAAGATTGGACCTCTGCTGGATTTGAATCTAACAGTGTAAAGAAGAGTGATTAATCCATTAAACTATCCTGTTCCTTTAAACATTACTCCAAGGCCATATAGGATTAGAAATTCTGCCTGTTTACTTTCTACTGACTAGCAGGGGATTAAAGACAAATTCAAGTTGGTTTTCAGATGCACAAAATTAAAGGCTGAGAAAACTTGGTGTTTTCAAAGCATGCACCCATGAAGGATTTCTTTTTAATTGTTCTTTCCAAAACTTTAAAACATTCAACAAAATAATCTCAATTTGCTTTGCTTTGTTCTTTGCTTCCAAATACTGTAAATGGCTGGATTCCAGATAGAGTAGTTATCCTCAAATGCCTTCCAAAAAGGTCTGCCGGATTCTGTGGTTCAGAAGTAATTTAAAAGTAGAAATGTGTAACAAATGAGACCTAATGGAAAACACTGGATATTTTAGATTTTAATTTCAGAGACAGACAAAACATATACACACATGCACATGAATGCATATAAACACAGACTGGTGTAAACAAGACAGAAAATGAAAAATGAGGTGACATGTATTTCTCCATTGTAGACAATAATTGGCAAGAGTAAAAAATATATACATTATTTTTCAATAGAAAATAAAAATCATGATGCATCTATTAACCAAGCTTAACAATGACAAGTTAAAACAGAGCACTCAGAATAATACAACCTCTATCTGATATATTTTTGAGAGGGGTAATGCTTTAAAGTTTACAAGCCATTTTCTTACATAAGACATACTTTCTATATATAATGAAACAGCTTTTTAATAATGACTTGTTCCAAAGAAGAAGTTCTTCTAGTTAGTAAGCTTTCTATCACTAGGTATTCAAGCAGAGGCTGAGATGTTCCAAAGGTTATTCGTGTGCTCAGTAAAGTTAATTAAACCTGAGGACTTTAATACAGTGTTCTTTCTAGACGTCTTCATTCACCCTTCTAACTATTCATGAAATACTGACTACAGGCAAGATACCTTACTATATACCACACATATGGCAGAGCAAAAGTTGAACCTGGTCCCTCCCTTCCCAGAATTTATACAGTAAAGAAGACAAATACAAGGCTTCACAAATGATGAGAGCTATGGAGGATGTGAGGAGAATGACCTAGGCCAAGGGCAGTGAAAGACTTCTCTACCAAAACCTCCCAAGGGACAAAATTAACTTAGCTACATAAAAGGAGAGGACAGAATGCTCCAGGCAGAGAAAAGTGAGAGTGAGGAGTGAAGGAAAGCAGGATGGCTAAAATGGAGAGAGAGGAGGGTGAAGCCTAGAAAGGCAGGCAGGGAAGCGCCCCTTGATGGATACAGTAAGGCATGTTTGGACTTTATACTAAAGGCAATGGAAACTACAGAAAGATCTTAAACCGTCGGGGGACTATTAGAGCCATGCAGGAATTGTGAAACATCGTGTTATGGCAAGAATGAAGGCAGAAAGAGCAGTTAGGAGGGTACCAACAGAGCCCAGATAGGAAACGATGACGACGTGGCCCATGGAACTGGCAATGATGGGGAACAGTGGACAGATCCTTGGTAGATGAAGGCATCTTTCACGGGATGCAAACACTGGAGGTAGAGCAGGTTGGGGGAAGGAAGGGAAGAGGATATGCTTAGCTGCAGACAGGCTGAGTCTGAAGTGCTTCCTAGTACACTGCATCATGGGTTTAGAGCCCACTGAAAGTTATGCACTAAAGACAAATATTTAGTATTCGTGAGCCCACAGACATACAGGTTCCAATGTGGTATGACTAGCCACAAGTTGTGTATGGAGCACCTGGGATACAGTTAGGGCAAAGTGAAATGTACTATAAATAAGATACATGCTGCCTTTCTAAGACAGTATGAAAAGGGAATGTAAGATCTCTATTTTTATACTGACATGTTGAAATAATATTTTCGATATATCAGACTAAACAAAATATATTATAAAAATTATTTTCTTCTGTTTTTCACTTTTGTAATGTGGCTACTAGAAAACTTAGAATTACATGTCAAGTTTGCATCATAACTCACATATTTCTATGGGGCAGCACTGATATAGACAGTAACTGAAGTTTGGAAGAACAAAAAGGAGCACTAATGAGAGTTTGTCTCTGACAGAGCTGTGGGGTTCAACTCATGGAGTGATATGACAAGGAAGAGCTGACAACATGGAAAAAGCCAATAAAACCAGACAATGTGGTACAATGGAAGGCAAGAAGGCTCTGAACAGCCAGGAAGTAGACCTAAGGGTCAAATTCTGCTGTGAAGCCATGTAGGAAAAGCACTGGAAAGCATATTTAAGCCAGAACAACAAATGGCTTCTGAAATAGGAATGAATGAAAAACCATAACTATATTATCACAATTTAATTCTCCAGCATTTTATGTATATTTTTGTACAAATTTTTTTCATACAACTTATTGCATTGCCTTCCAACTGGCATGTTATTTTAAATCAGAGTTTTTCACCTTTTCTTAACTCACACTTCTCACCACTACTCCAAAATGTTCCTCCAGTATTATTTGAAATCCCAAATACATATCATGCCTGAAAACAAACTAAATAATAGAAAAAGGGAATACTCTCATCATTGTCAAATGACATCTCCTTTCACATTCGCTTACCAGTATAGAATCTTGGATTAGATAATCCCTAAAGTTCTTCAAATTCTAAAATTATTGCTTTCCCCATAATTCTTCATGCCATCCCCCCAAAAAGCAGTGTTCTCTCAAGATATGCTGGCTTCAGTAAATGCACCATTGGAAATAAACATTTACATACTGTTTCTCTACTAACTTTCCAAAAGCATTTATTCAACAAATGTTTATTAAGCACCTACGCACGCCCCAATGGGGCTACAGCAGTGAACGAACCAAAATGACACAAAAATAAATACCACTGTTTTATAGTAATAACAATCAACAATCACCCACCACTGCAGCAGCGGTAGTTTACATAGCTTACAATTGCCAATCACTGAATCCTAAGTGCTTCACATCAATTACTTCATTTGATGCTCACAACAAACTCATGAATTATAATAGGTCACCCCTGTTTGCCTATTTTACAGATGAAAAAATAAAGGAAAAGAAAGACAATACAGCTTCCAAAGACCTTGATCGGGATTATAAATTCTACCAGCACCATGTACGTCTCCTTTACGTTACTTCCCACCCCAGGTGTTTCTGAAGAGAAGAGGAATGGACACTCTTGGCTGGTATCTCTCTGTCCTTCCCTCTGGAGAATTTAAGAGAATGGAGCATGCAAAGCTCATGTCAGAGCAGCCAGGTCTCAAGTCACATTCTGTTTTGGTAAGTCTAAATCACTCAGTTGGGGATTTAAGTTACATTCCCTGATCAGCCCTATCAGCCATAAACACGATGTTACAATATGCTCTGTCCTCCCAGAGCAGCACTTACCATGGTGATAATTTACACTATGTGATTTACGTCCAATTCACCTACTATTCTGTACATTCTATGAAGGCAAGGATTGTATCAGTTTTTTGTATCTTCAGCACTTGGAAACTATCTAGAGCATAGGATGTGCTCAGAAAATAATGGTTAAATAAAGTCAGCTTTCCAAATTCATGAAATTTATCCACGTATATGCCCAAACTTTTATCTTTACCATTCAAAGAGAAATCTTATTCTTCTCTGCCTTTTTGTATAGCATGAGATAAATGTAATTATACCTTCCCAGGGTCATCATTATGAACTCTAATTTTTGTACTTGGTTGTAAACACAGAGGTGCCATTGGGGAGCTAATGAGGTTTATAGGATCCTTTGCCTGGATAACAGATAGCTCCCTAATTGCTGCACTAAGTACTTATGTCTACTTGTAAGGGTTTTAATATCCTATTCTACCACTTTGACTATGTATGCTCTTAGTTCCTAATTTGCTGCTTCTAATATACCATAATCCAAGAAACCTGTGACTTGTTTATTGGCCTTATCAAAAGGGCATTGCTACAGATATTTTCTTCTGTCTATTTTAACTACTTGAATGACTTTCCTCCCTTCTTCCTTCTGACTTTTCAATCATATTCAAGTGCTCAGGTTAACTTAAGTGTTACTCTATTTTTGCTGCAAAGTAGTATTACCAAGCACAAGGGAAATAACTCTAGAAAGAAAAGTAAAATAACTCAAGAAATGAAATTTAAAAAAATGAAATGACCGTTAGACCATATTTCATTATTTGCTGAATTAATTTACCCATTTGTTTCACAGCGGTGGCAACAACTTCAAAGGCCTGAAGCACATCCTTCCTTATCATTAACCCAGAACCCAACATAGATAAAACAATGGTTTCAAAGACTCTAAGTGCTGTCACTTCTTGTTGAAAATTCCAGTACATATTATGCAAAATGAGCCTTCACATTTCTGGTGTTAAAAGCATTCTGTCTCAGAAGAGTCCCTTTTTGTCAGTGATCTTTTTATTTGGCTATCTCTACATATTTTTTTTTCTGGTTTCATTACGTCTCTCTTCTATTATAACTTGGGTCGGAGATGAAGTACCTCTCCAGGGACGACTCATAATTTTGCCTGTTGGAAATGCTGTCAAGGTCAGCTAGAAAACAAAACTGAAAGAAAAGAAATTGTACTCAGAGAAGGAAGGCCATATAACCTTCCTTACGGTAGCCACACAAGAGTTCCTACAAAATAGATGACAAAAACCTACAAAGACGCTTTCTGGCCTGAGAGCTGAGCAAACCTTTTTAAATGAAAATCCTCTTCTTTCTGCAAAGGCTCTGGTGATGGCCTGGGGAAAAAAAAATCATAATAAAGTACTTTCCTTAGTGTTTATAACACATTCAATGTTTTGTTATTGATGTTAATGTATGACAAACAGTATCACAGTTAATTTCATGACTTCCATTTCCCATTAGGCAATTTTTTCATTACTTGCTAAATTTATTTGAGCCTCCAAAAAAGTGTAAAAGAAAGGTTTACGGTCTATATTGTTGGTATCACATAACACTACACTATACTGCTGCCAAGGTAATGTTATGAGGCTGCAGGAAAACATTTGGAGGAAAAATAAAAGATAAACATAAAATTCAGTAAATACGCAAACAAGCGTCCTGTTATACAAGTGCCAGAATAAGCCAAATACAATATAGTTTTCTTTTCTGAAAGTACATTAGAAATAAAAACAAATGTTTCCTTATCACTTAGAATGTGAGCTAATATTGTCCCAAATGCATTATGTTCAGTGTCTCATTTATTCTCACAAATTCTACAGCCCAGGGAATTCTGGCATATCTCCATTTTATAGATGAGAATATCAAGGTTGAGAAAGATTAATTGCCCAAATCAATGTACATAATTACAAAGTATGTATGGAGGTCTGTTTGCTCCCAAGTTAGTGCCCTTGCTGGCTGGCCTTTTTGAAATCATCTGTGTATTGACCTGTGGCTGAATACGGGAATTTCCAAGACATTTCAGGTGGTGAGACTGAAACTTATTGGAATGCTATTCATAACATGTAAGATTTTTGATTAATAAGTATTTGGATAGAAAAGACCAACTGCATATCCTTTAATTTTTTATGCAACTGACACTAATACATTAATAAAAAGCTCAACATTTTAGAAATATCTCTAAAATACTTTATAAATTAGTTAATTTCCAAATTACACCCTGGTTCAGGCCATGATATTTTCTCAGACTACTAGAATAGTCTCCTAACTCATCCCCTCAAATCCATTTTTACAAAGTCACCATAGTAAATCTCAGATACAAATTTTTTTTTTTTTTTGAGATGGAGTTTTCCTCTTGTTGCCCAGGCTGGAGTGCAGTGACGCAATTTTGGCTCACCATAACCTCTGCCTCCCAGGTTTAAGCGATTCTCCTGCCTCAGCATCCCAAGTAGCTGGGATCACAGGCGTGTACCACCACGTCTGGCTAATTCCGTATTTTTAGTAGAGATGGGGTTTCTCCATGTTGGTCAGGCTGGTCTCGAACTCCCAACCTCAGGTGATCTGCCCGCCTCAGCCTCCCAAAGTGCTGGAATTACGGATGTGAGCCACCTGTACACTTCAATTTATATCTTGTGAGCCAAGATACAAATTTAAACGTGCTCCTCCCTGGCTTTCAGAAGCCTTCAGCGGTTCCCATCACCTTCAGACCACACTCTAATACAGAGAGAGCCCTTAGTGGCTGGCACCTGTCACAGGTGTCTTAAATGGCTGTGAGCTCAAGGGCAAGAAACAAGTTTTATTGTTCAGTAAATGTTTATTGAGATGAAATAAATTAATAGCCTTCAATCTTGCATAAAATATCCTTCTATTATTCTTTTACCCATCTTGAGAGAAAGAAACTATATTGTATACAACCTGGAATGCTAAAATATCTAACATGCTTTAGGTGTTCAATAAAATATAATGGATTACAAAAAAAATCCTTAACCAGTCTCATGTGTCTGCGTTTCAAATTCCATGCTCATGGTTAGGAAGAATCAATATTGTGAAAATGGCCATACTGTCCAAAGTAATTTATCGATTCAGTGCTATTCCCATTAAACTACCATTGACATTCTTCACAGAATTAGAAAAACTATTTTAAAATTCGTATGGAACTAATAAAGGGCTCGTATAGCCAAGACAATCCTAAGCAAAAGAAGAAAGCTGGAAGAATCACACTACTGAACTTCAAACTATACTATAAGGCTACAATAACCAAAGCATCATGGTACTGGTACAGAAACAGACAGATAGACCAATGGAACAAAATAGAGAACTCAGAAATAAGATCAAACATCTACAACCATCTGATCTTTGACAAACCTGACAAAAACAAGCAATGGGGAAGGGATTCCCTATTTAATAAATGGCGCTGGGAGAATTGGCTCTCCATAGGCAGAAAATTAAAACTGGATCCCCTCCTCACACCTTATGCAAAAATTAAATAAAGATGGATTAAAGACTTAAATGCAAAACCCAAAACTATAAAAACCCTAGAAGAAAATCTAGAATACCATTCAGGACATAGGCAAGGGCAAAGATTTCATGGTGAAATCCCCAAAAGCAATTGCAACAAAAGCAAAAATTGATAAATGGGATCTAATTAAATGAAAGCGCTTCTGCACGGCAAAAGAAACTATCATCAGAGTGAACAGACAACCTACAGAATGGGAGATCTGTCTATTTGCAATCTATCCATCTGACAAAGGTGTAATATCCAGATTCTTCAAGGAACTCCAACATATTTACAAGAAAAAACCAACCTCATTAAAAAGCGGGCAAAGGACATGAACAGACGCTTCTCAAAAGAAGACATTCATGCAGCCAAAAAACATGAATAAAAGCTCAACATACTGATCATTAGAGAAATCCAAATCAAAACCGCAATGAGATACCATCTCATGCCAGTCAGAATGACGATTATTTAAACCCAAGAAACAACAGATGCTGGTGAGATTGCAGAGAAATAGGAACGCTTTTACGCTGTTGGTGGGAATGTAAATTAGTTCAACCATTGTGGAAGATGGTGTGGTGATTCCTCAAAGACCTAGAGGCAGAAATATCATTTGACCCACCAATCCCATTACTGGGTATATACCCAAAGGAACATAAATAGTTCTGTTATAAAGATACATGCACGTGTATGTTCATTGCAGCACTATACACAATAGCAAAGACATGGAAATCAACCCAAATGCCCATCAATGATAGACTGGATAAAGACAATGTGGTACATGTACACCATGGAATACTACACAGCCATAAAAAGGAAGGAGATCATGTCCTTTGCAGGGACATGGATAAAGCTGGAAGCCATTACTTTCAGCAAACTGGAAAGAGTGGGAGCAGAACAATGAGAACACATGGACATAGTGGGGGAACAACACACACTGGGGCCTGTTGGCAGGTGGGGTTGGGGGATGGAGAGCATTAGGAAAAATAGCTAGTGCATGCTGGGCTTAATACCTATGTGATGGGTTGATAGGTGCAGCAAACCACCTTGGCCACGTTTCCCTATGTAACAAACCTGCACAATTTGCACATGTACCCCAGAACTAATAATAAAAATTTAAAAAAAAGGGAAATAGAAGAAAAATCTCCCCCTAAATATTTCTTAAACCTGCTCTTTTATCCTATTGGTTTAGAAAACATGAAAACACTTGCATTTTTTAAATGATCAATGGAAACATTCCCCTGGACTTCACTCTCTTCACCTTTAAATCAAGAGTAGGATCGGATGATCTCTCAAAGACTTTTTCTACCTCTCTATATATTTTACTTAAGCATTAATCAAAATTATTTGATACTTTTGTAGATACTTTCAAGTTCACAGTGTTCAAAAATATAGAGTATATTCATGGTTTGATCAGAGTGTGTGTCCATCACACACATTCTCAAAAGAGTTCTGTCACTCTTGAGAAGTAAATCACAGTCATCAGAAGTTCCTGTAATTAAGTTTATTACAGAGAGTATAATATAATTTACATCTGCAAACTCTGAGCTAACTAAAATAATGGGATGTCAATGTTCATAAAGTACCCAGCAAAGGCATTTTTGTTGAAACAACAATAATACAAATGAGGGCTTCAAAGGTCTGCATGTCAGACTAGAAGAGTTGTAGAGCAGCTATTGACAGTGTAGACCTAGATAACTGAGGATGGAAAGGTAGCCAATCAAGTAAGTATTCTTTTTTTTTCTTTAAAAAATTTTTATTTTTTAAATTTTAATCATTTTGGAGGCACAGGTGGGTTTTGGTTACATAGATGAGTTCTTTAGTGGTGATTTCTGAGATTTTGGTGTACCCATCACCTGAGCAGTATATGCTGTACCCAATATGTAGTCTTTTATCCCTCAACCCTCCCACCCTTCCCCCATGGTCCCTAAAGTCCATTATATCATTCTTTTATTTATTTATTTATTTATTTATTTATTATTGCATTTTAGGTTTGGGGGTACATGTGAAGATCATGCAAGATTGTTGCATTGGTACACACGTGGCAGTGTGATTTGCTGCTTTCCTCCCCTTCACCTATATCTGGCATTTATCATTGTTATGCCTTTGCATCCTCATAGCTTAGCTCCCACTTATAAGTGAGAACACATGATATTTGATTTTCCATTCTTGAGTTACTTCACTTAGGATAATGGCCTCCAGCTCCATCCAAGTTGCTGCAAAGGCTTTTATTTCATTCTGTTTTATGGCTGAGTAGTATTCCATACTGTATATATACCACATTAAATATGTATTCTTAATTCAAGAAATGATTCAGAAATATCCTTCTTGAAATGGGCCAAACACATTTCTGGGTTATTGTTTATTCTCATTCTCCTCCTACACCTGTCAGCCCCAGCTTACCACCATAGTGCAGTAAATTCAAATATCCCTCCATATTTTCTGATTACATTCTGGAGGTAGTATAAAGTTAAAAACAAAAGTTTTCTGAAAATTATCTCCATTGTACCAACTAAGAATGCAAAACATGTATCTTTGTTTTTCATTTTTTTCCCTGTTACTTTCTATATTGGTTAGAAGTGCTTTTAGCTGCAAGTAATGAAACATTTGTCTAATAAGATCTACTACCAATATGACATAGTTGTTTACTTAAACAGAAGCCCAGAACTAGGTGGTTCAGGGTCAGTTATGCAGCTCTGTGATGGTGTCAAGGACTCAGGTCTTCCTTGGATTCATCTGCTCTGTCATCTTCAGTGTATTCAGTGATGTCTTCCTCTCATGAGTATGGCTGCTTCAGTTTTGTATGACACCATCTTAAGCAAAACATATGGGAAGTGATAGAAAAACAGGCTTTCTCTTCATTATCTCTCTTTCAGAGGAAACAATTATTCTTAGAAGTCCCTAGCAGAATTTTGTTTGTTTTATTGATCAGAACTGGTCCATATGCTCACCCCTAGAACAATTACTGACAAAGGGATATGGGAATGCCACAAATGTCTGAGATTAATCAAAATTAATTCCCTAGAGCTGGATACTGTCAAACTCTAAATTTCAAATGGTTAAAAAATATGACTCTCATACAAGCATAGGATGAGCACATGTCAAAGATAACTCCTTAATGAGGGAGCCATCAAAATAGTAAAGCTGGTTCAAAGGTGGTTAGGAGAGAGTGACAGATAGCATCAAGGAAAAAAAAAGAATGCTAAAATGCAATTGCCAGAATAGATAAAAAACTTTTTATCCTACAGGACTATAAAACTGTAACCTTAGGGATCATTATTTTTTTTTTATCAGACAGGACTTCCTTGCAACTTATTAATGTTCTACAAGTTAATATCTATCTTTAGTGAAGCAATAGTAAATTGTAAGTCAAACAAAAGTACATTTCCTTAGGTAATTTAGATAGATACTCTTTGGTTTTGCCTGTTAGACATTGAAAGACAGGCAGTCATTATTTTGCCTTATTTCCAATTTCGGAATACTATTTCTTAATAGCATCTAGCTAAAGGACTCTAACTGAGGTTTTCTGAGCAAAGAATAAGGAGAAGATGTTTGCTGGGTAGGCAATCAATACTGTCTGCCACAAACCTCTTATTTCAAATGACTGAAATTCTTCAGGTGTTTATTTTTGTCTAGATAATCATCTTAAACATGGATAATATCAAGCCTTTTCAAACTGTTAACATTGTATCTTCTATTTACCATATTATGAAAACATTATATTTTGAACAGTATTTCAGTGTCACCAGGAATAATTATCATTGAAATTTTAATCTATGTTCCAATGGTAGATGAATATGTGGATTTCTTCACTCAACTTCTTTGAAAGTAAAGCATTATCACTGGCAAAATGATTATGTCAATAGGTGGCATTTTCTTGATTTTCTCCAGAGGCTGTTTTTTATTTGTGATTTTATTTTCTTTGAAGTTGGTCCTTATAATTTATCTTGAAGAATACATTACTTCTTTCTTTCCACAAGCTTATCTGTGGGTAACTGAATCCCAATGACACTATAGTTTCTCAGTAGCCTGGCCTGTGTAGACTTGTTTTTGCTTAGTTATTATGATTTTTTTTCTATTGACTCACTAAAGCCAAATCAAGAGCTCTATGTGAAGACTACCTGTGAATTCCAGAGTAAGCATTTTGATATTAGGGAAAAGCAAAGCTTGCCTCCAATTCCAAATGGCCCAAGCAGTACTGGGATATTAGCTATAAGAAGCCATTACTGTGATACATTCCATTTGGGATAAGCATAACTGTTAAGGCATTTGTCTTATGGCGAAGCTTGGAAATAGCAGCTATAATTTAATAGGTGATGCTCTCTGAAGCAGTTTCACTTGCAAGTGAGTCATGCTACGAGAGATCTATGGAAGTACATCAGAAGCAAGTCTTGTGCTCAGCATTCCCTCTGTGGCATCTCTTGGGTCTGTCATTCTTTTTTGGTGGCTTTCAAAGAAGATTCTAATAAGTGAGAATTTCAATCCTTTTTAAAATGCCAAAAACAAGTTAGAGAGCATTTTTGGGAGGGAAACAGGAACAGTGACTGATATGGTTTGGCTATATCCCCACCCAAATCTCATTTTGAATTCCCACGTGTTGTGGGAGGGACATGGCAGGAGGTAATTCAATCATGGGGCGGGGTCTTTCTCATACTGTTCTCATGATAGTGAATAAGTCTCACAAGATATGGTGATTTTAAGAATGGGAGTTTCCCTGCACAAGCCCTCTTCTTCTCTTGTCTGCCACCATGTGCGACATGCCTTTCACTTTCCACCATGATTGTGAGGCTTCTCCAGCTACATGGAAAACTGAGTTGATTGAAACTCTTTTGTAAGTTGCCCAGTCTCAGGTATATGTCTTTATCAGTAGTGTGAAATGGACTAATACAGTGACTATATCCTAAAATCATATCTTTATATTTACAAGCTAGGGTTTTTTTTCTGCATTGATTAATTTTCTGCCTTTAATAACTTTTTCCTGAGATTGTGTTATTTATAGTTGGGACTTCCTAAGTCAGGAGACTATAGTGTAGAGCAGAAATGTTAAGAACAAAATAGTAAATGATTTAGGTTTATCTCAGCAAGGCCATGACAGTAAGGAAAGAGTTCACCTGGAGAAATAGTTTCTCAATTGGTCAAATGAAGAGAAAAAGATTTTGCCAGCATCTGATTTCTTTTTATTAATTATAACTATGTTAAAATCTGTATTATGAACTTAAAGCTTTCCTTTACTTCAACAGTTCTGTTTTGGTTTTCTAAATTACCTTAAGAAATGTATTATTTAAAGAGAAGTATTAATTTGATGTGATGGGTAAGGGAAAAAGTAAATTTTAATACATTATTTTATAAACAACATCATAAAATAACAATGTTGTTCCTGCCTTTTTATTCCACCATTTATCAAAACACTCGTTTTATTGTTTTTCCAGGTCTCTTTATAGTTCAGTATGGGGGCTTCATTTTAGTATGCTCGCCAAAGAAGTTTGTAATTTGCTTTCTCCCTTTAATTTTTTATCATAACTGTTGCATTTATTTTAATAAGCAGCCTCACTATCTGTTAAGTTGCATAATAGCTTATTTGATTGCGTTTTGGACGTTTATGATCTTAATTCTTTTTAATGCTGCAATAAAAACACTTGTACATAAAGTTTGCTTTCTATTTAAAATTATTTGTTATTCAGCAGATATATTAGCCAGGATGGGGTAGCTTATGTTTCAATAACAAATTGATCCCCAAGTACCAATGACTTAATGCAATAGTGACTTGTTCCTTGTTCATGCTATGCATTCATCATGAGTCACTGGAGGGAGGAGTACCCAGGCTGATGGAGGTTTCACAATATGATAGCTGTCAACTGGAATGTGTGTCTAGGCAAAAGAGAAGAGACTGGAAAATTATGCACAGACCTTTCACTGCTTCTACCTGGGAATGACACATGTCCCCCTGCTCACAGCCGTCAATCAGAACTAGTCTGGAAGGGGCTGGGAAATAGAGTGGAACAAATGGAGTATTAAAAAAAATTACAAATTCTTCAACAGCAGTGGTGTTGGAGCGGGAAGAAAGATTATTTTCCTAGAATAAATCCCTGATTTGTTGGGCTCAAACAAAAGAGATATATGTGTACTTTTTGAACCTTTTTTTGCAGCACGCTTTACAAAAGGATAGGCCTTCTTCATAGTGTGTAGTGATATAGAGTAGTGACAAAGAGCATGGGCTTGGGTCAGAGGCATATTTGTGTTTGTATCCTGGCACTTAGTAGTTACATGCCCTTTGACGAATTATTTACTTTTTCTAAATCTTGGTTTCCTGATTTACAATATGTGTGTGAGTGTATCTACTACACCTGGATAGAATTAAGTGAATGACTATATGTAAAATATTAGTGCAGTGTGTCTGATCCATAGTAACTACTCAATAAGTGGTAAATATTATTGTTTACCACTTTTCATTATGTTTTTATAATGAACATATGTTTTCTAGTTTTACATGTATCAAGTATTAAAATTTTAAATTTGGAGTAGTTAGTAGGCTCAATAATTAATGGGTTTTAACAGTGTGGAGGTTCCTAAAAAAATTAACAATAAAATTACCACATGATCCAGCAATCCCACTACTGGGTATACATCCAAAGGAAATGAAATCAGTGTCTTAAAGAGATACCTGCACTCCCATGTTCATTGCCACACTGTTCACAATAGCCAAGACATGGAATCAACCTAACTGTTCATTGACAGATGAATGGATAAATAAATTATGACATACACACACACACACAGATGCACACAAATATTATTCAGCCTTGAAAAGAAGGAAATCCTGCTACTTGCAACAACATGGATAAACCTGAAGGACATTATGCTAAGTGAAATAAGCCAGATACAGAAGGACAAGTACTGTATAATCCTACTTATATGTGGAATCTAAAAAAGTTGAACTCATAGAAGTAGAGAGTAGAACAATGGTTTCCAGGAGTTGGGTAGAGGCAATAATGTGGAGATGTCAAAGGGAACAAAGTTTCACTTATAAGATAAATGTGTTCTGGGGACTTAATGTACAGCGTGGTGACGATAGTTCATAATGTTATATGGTAAACTTGAAATTTACTAAGAAAGAAGATCCTAAGTGTTTTCACCACACACATGCACATACACACACACCTTAAGTATATATAATTTTTGTCACTTAAACCTCAATAAAGCTGCATAAAAATTAATGTGTTTAGATGTGGTGAGTATTTATATTTTCCCCTCAATGAAATGAAGTGAGTGATCATGCTTGTTCCCTAGTAAGAGAAGATTTGACTAGGAGGCTCTCTTTGGTTTCTCATCACCAAACTCAGCATCATCTCTATTGTCTTTTCTTTAATCCTAATTGGAGTTGTAGTGATGGTGGGGGCCTAGAAAGACAAGGAAGTTATGCTGTGTTATCAAGATTCTGGTTATTGTTTATAAGGCTAAGCCATTATGTGTGTATGTATGTAGGTTTTGAGTATCCCATTCATGAGATTTGGAGGAAAAACAGTATGTCATGATGGAGATAGAGATGAATATAATATTTTACAGGTTGTAGTATTAAAAACATATGAGATCATTTCTTTTTTCACAAAAGATAAATCTTTATTTAAATATTTCCTTGTGATTTGATCAAATAGGTTTTATTTATATGATACACCATCTGGATGTCTGATATTGAACAAATGTTAGTGTTCTTTCTATTTGGGTGGCACTAATAAACATATTGACAAAACAGTTTTGAGGGATTCTTATGCAGTTTCACTGTTCCAGGTGCTATAGTATAAAAAATTATGATTCTGAGCTAAAAGAAATACATCTTACAGCTGTGGAGATGGATTTGTATGTACATAGACAGCAATTGTATGTACGTATAATACATAGAAGTGTGATAGGGTAAGAGCCAAAAGTAAAGCAGAAATGTATGGCTCTGGGAACATAAGAATGGGCCAATTTTTCTTTGGTGTTTTGGAGACTCTTCAGGGAGAAGAGGCTCTTGAGTTGGGCCTTGAAACCTGTGGAAAGCTTCAATTGGAAGCAGGAAGAAGTACACTCTAGGAAAAAGGAACAAAATGAGCAAAGGCACAGAGAGGAAAGAATAGGGCCTCTTGTTTATATGCTCTTCCACAGGCACTAGGAAGCCAAAACAGGATTTTTAGCAGGGGGTTGACATAATTTGATGTGTCCCAGCCATATGGAGGCTGGATGAGATGGGACAGCCTAGTTAAGAGAACCCAATTAGAAGGCAATTGTAATGATCCAGGAGAGAAGAGCAAGAGAAGGATAGGTCTGCTGGCACTGCTGAAAGAGCCAGCCTTGGCAAGGTAGAAGACCTGGCCCTGTCTATGATTTAGCATAACAAGTGGAAGATGAACAAAGATGAAGGGAGATCAACTGATAAGGCAGAGCTTGTTGGGTGAGCCCTATTTTTTTTTAGACAGGTAAAAGGCTATTTGCTGAGAGAAAGAGAGTTGATTGGAGACCAGAGGAACTGTTAAAAGTTTGGAATTGCAACTTCAGTGAATGGGTTAGAGATGTGTTTAGGGATGAGTAAAATATTGGTCAAGAAGCAGTTGGGAGGAAGTTGGTAGTACTGTGTTAATTGGGGAAATTGGCATCTCAGACACTGTTGGTGAGAGTGTAAAGTGCTAACATATCTTTGATGGCCAATTTGGCATTATCTTTTGAAATTTAACCAGTGCTTTCACTTTGATGCAGAAGTTCCTTTTTCTGTGAATTTGCCATGTAGAAACAATTTCACATATGTAGAAATGAATATGTGAGGTTGTTCACTGAAGAATTGTTTAAAACAAACATCAAATTGGAAATAACAAATTCCTAGTCAATAGACAATTGATTGAAAAAAAAAATATCTTACAACCCAACAATGGGATCCTATTTAGATGGAAGTCTGTGTTAGGTGATGGCACAGGTGTGTGTTGATGTGGAGAGATAGCAACATTATGTTAAAGTGAAAAGAATAATATTTATGGCATGTCCATTTTTCTTTTGGAAAAATATCACCTAACAAAATTGTGTGCTTATATAGGCATATCTATAATTTCAAAGATTTGTATAGGATATATCTGAAAGGATACATACTGGATTTTACTAATGATTTTCTTCCAGCACAGAGTATCTTTGCTTTTTTCATAAAAACCAAATTAAAACTAAATCTCTGTGTGCGAATACATGTGTATGTGTTTGTGTGTATATTTGCACCTGTTTTCATATATTCATGTGTCTGAAAAAAATAGTCTGGAAAGATACAACTAATCTTCACATTTTATTTTACCTTCTCGTTTCTGTTGACTGTTTTGTTTTAAAAGAAGCAAATATTAATTTTTCAATTTAAAATAATAATTACAACAAACTATTGTTAGACAATGAGGTCCTCATATAGATATTGTGAAGTCTAGATTTTTAGTATGGCCTATCATTATGATGAAACACTTCTTACCTCTAGCTGTGCTTGGCAGCCTATGATCTGGAGTGGAGAAACAATTGGAAGAATTTATCTATGTAAGCTGAGGTTACATAAATTAGATGCAATAGGAGATCAAGGGCATTGATTAATTTAGAGAAGTGATAAGAGAAAAGTTGAGGTTATTGCCCATAACATTCAAGTTGCGTAGCCTGCAATCCCATTAAGCTGTCACACAAGAGAAAAATCCTATACGACATACTTTAGTTTTGAACATCATTTCATCCTGTCCTGTCTCTTTTGGCTACCACCCTGACTTTTCATCTTTTAATTTTTACCATCTTTTAAGGATATATTGGATGCAAGCAACAGAAAATTCTCACTCAACTGGCTAAAGAAAAAATAAATGTATTATGTCCAATAAAATAAAATGTATTTTCATGTAAGAAGAAATGTATTACCTCACATAACTGGAAGTCCCAAAGTAAGGAGGCTCCAGGGCTGCTTGATTTAGCAACTTTGTTGTCGTTAATCCAAGTTATTAGCATCTCCTGTTCTGAGTCCACAGTATTGGCATTCAGACTGGTGGCATCATAGTGAGAAAAATGAGAGGAACGCCACCATGTCTTCCTATGGTTCTCTCTTAAGAATGTGTAGAGGTTCCCTTTTCAGAGGTGCCCCAAAAGAATACTCCTCAAGAATCATTGGTCAAAATTAGGTCACATGCTCCTTTCTGAACCAATCCTTATCAAGGGAATTGGAGTATCCTAAGATCACTTAGATCTTCTTCTGGAGCTGGGCAGTGGGGCTCACTTCTCCTAAAGAAGGGCATGTCTGTATGGAGGTAGGTGAGATCCTCAAATAAAGTGGAAGTTCTATGAAAGAAGAAGCGAGGCAGAGGCAGGAGGATCACTTGAGGCTAAGAGTTCAAGATTAGCCTGGGCAACATAGCGAGACCCTGTCTCTATAGAAATTTAAAAAAAAAAAGAGGAGAGAAGTGGAGCTCGTGTAGGACAACAGTGCATATTACTCTTTCATCTTTAAATCTGAAGCTTTGCATATTTTCCCTGAGGAAAAAAATAAAAGCAGCCCTCTGCCTTTTGGGACCTGGCCTGGTACCATCAGCTGGTGTTCGGTGTTACTTTGAGCTGGCCTGGCACTAGCAGCTTAGCCTTGGTGTTTTCTTGTGGAACATAAACTATTTCCTAGAACACCAACATCAGGTGAGGCTGCCCAATGGCCATAATGGATCAAAAAAAAAGCAAGACCATTTCATAATCATATTTTAACACAGACAAAACAAACATTGTTCAAGCCACGTAAATGATCAAATATGTCTCTCTCCCAGTTAATATAAATGACTGCTGCTTCTTTACCAGTCACAGATTTAGCCTCATTTTAGCCTTCCTTCTAGATAAGATTTATTAAGACATTCAATTGTAGAACTACCCCTGTTTCTTTTCCATTTCAGAGCAAAGCACTGCTTCCTTAAACCCTCCCTAAAGCACCTAGCAGCTCCAATCCTAAGACAAGTCTTTCCTAACATCCTCTCACTGAGATGCTCCATGGTTCCCGGGGTATACATTTTCTCTCACTGCAATGAGTAGTAAACCCAGCTTGTTGAACCTCAGAAGTGTTCCTTGTGGTCTTTGACTGTGATGAAGGCCCAGCTTTATTCTGGTCTTGGTTCCTTTTGGCCACAATTCCTATGTAGACTTCAGCTGTGCTACCCCAGGTTGCCTTGAGGAAACACCACTTTGAATTAAATACCTTAGGTGTAACCTGCCATTCTGCTTGCTGTGGATCCAGAAATGGACTAACTAGTCAAATAGAGAGACAAGTAAAGTTGGGATACATTTGACAGAATGGAAACATAGGGAGGATCAGGGGTGCAGGATTCTTGAATTAATATACATAATGACTTAGAACAGTTATCTTTCACATAGCAAATCCTCTATAAACCTTATACTTTCTTATTATACTTATTATCTCTATGATGATAACGGCAAAATGCTGATTTACTCCTTTGGGGAGGCGGGTGGGGCAAGGACATTACACTCGTCCCCAAGAGCCTGCCAGACCTGGATGAATTATTTCTCTGAGGGAGGCCTGGTTCAGACAAGGAAGCTGCAAACTTCTTCACTGCACATTAAATACTTCATTGGTTCATTCAATTCCATTCAACATTTAGAGAATGCTGGCTATGTGCCAGATTGAATTAGGGACTACCATTTTATCAACAATAAATGCATGACTTGCCCTAAGGAAAGCAAGTGCTAGCATACGGAAGAAAAAGTTGAAATTGTGTCACCACATAATTTTTTTTTGGGGAATGGATTCATGGTAGGGTAACTTAAAAATTTTAAAGCAAATTGTATGTTTAATATGATTTGATTTATCAAAAATGTGCTTTGGATGACTTTTTTGAACCTATCTTCTGAGAAGAGACACCTTGACATGACATAGGTTCCAACATTGCCTTTCTTTCCTCCACAATCCTATAAGGGACATATATTAAAACAAACATGGTGAGGGAGCTTCACATGGCAGTTGAGAGCATAGACAAGAGCCAGGGGGAGTCTGAATCTGGTATCACTATCCACCAGATTATCTGCCTTGGGCAGATTAATTTGCCTCTCTATGCCTCAGTTTCTTCATTTGTAAAATGGAGATAACATTGCCTACATCATAAATTACGAGGATTAAATTAATGCTTGCAAAATGCTCAGAGCATTAAGTGTTCAATATGCTTTTTTAAAAATGTAGCATATAGAGAATTTGCAAGCGATAGCAGAAATTATGGGCCTCCTGTTCCGATGCACTGTTACTTAAATGAAGAAAGAAGTTTTGACATTTGTTTATTTGTCAATCATTTGTCAGACTGCTGTGTTGTAAATAGTGAGTTAATAGTGGGCAATATAATAGGCATAGAGGCACAGAATCTGACCACGGTGGGGTGGGGTATGAAGGGGATGGTGGGAGATGACAATGGCCATTCTTTCGTTTTTACAGTAGAGAGTCTCCCCCCACCCCCCAGTGCTGTTTGAGAGCAAGAGCAGGCCTTGTGCTCTGTGGAGGCTGAATAGCAAGATTCTGATTTCAGGGGTGATGTGAGGATAGCAGACAGATCTGAGCGTGTTCAGTGGGAGTATTCCCTGAGGCCTGCTGTGTCTCCATTCACTGACATTGATGCACAGTGACTGCCCTCTCTTCTCCTCCTTAACCAGTGGTAACTTTCTTGGGCTGAGTGTTTTGGGACCTGTGAAGGCCTTTATGTCAACATGTCTCCACAATGAATCCAAGTATCACAAGAAAAAAAGAAAGAAAAAGCAACTTAACAATAGAGACACGCAACCCAATTTAGAAATGGGCAAAGCATTTGAAGAGACATTTCTCCAAAGAAGATACACAAATAGTCAATAAGCACATGCCAAGGTGTTCAACGTTATTAGCCATCATGGAATTGCAAATCAGAATCATAAGATAACACTGCATAACCACTAGGATGGCTATTATCAAAAAGGACAGACATAGCAAGTGTTGGTGAGGATGTGGAAGAATTGGAACCCTTATACACTGCTGGTGGGGATGTAAAATGGCAGTCACTTTGGAAAACAGTTTGACATTTCCTCAAAACGTTAATCATAGAGTTACCATATAGCCCAGCAATCCCACTCCTAGGTATATTTCCAAGAGAAATAAAATGTGTCCATACAAAAACTTGTGCACAAGTGTTCATAGCAGCATTATTCATAATAGCCGAAAAGTGGAAATATTCCAAATATCCATCAATGGATAACTGTATAAGTAAACCGTACTATATATATGTAAATAGAACATTACTCAGCAATGAAAAGAAAGGCAGTCCTGATACATGCTATAATGTGGATAAACCTGGAAAACATTATACTGAGTGAAAGAAGCCAGATATAAAAGACCACATACTGTGTGATTCCATTATATAAACTGTCCAGAATAGGCAAATCCACAGAGAGAGAGAGAGTAGATTGATGGTTGCCTGGTGGAGGGGAGGGTCGAGAAGAAATGGGGAGTGAATGCTAATTGCTACAAAGTTTCTTTATGAGTTGATGAAAATGTTCTAAAATTGATTGTGGTGATGGTTGTACAACTCTTTAAATATACTAAAACCCACTGAATTGTACACTTTAAAAGGATGAATTGTGTAGTATGTAAATTATGTCATTATATCTAAAAACTCAATAATAAAACAAACATTACATCTGATTGGAGCCATGTCAAGCTGTCATCCATAAAGTTTGGAAATCAAAGTTCTCACCATTTTCCTTCCTTATTCTTATCTGGGGGAGTATTAGAGAGTGGAAGAAATCTAGCAGTGTCCTTCACTCTATTCTCCTGCTTCCAGGTAGAGAGATTAACAGCCAGGGATGTGGATTTTAAAGTGCAGCTCTTTGAATTTTAATATTCCCACATGATTAGATTATGACATTTCCCCAAAGCAGTGGAATATGAGAACAGGGTAATACAAGTATGGGGTGCACTGAAGGTAGGGAATTCCTCAGGAGATACTTCATAGGTTTCTGCTACTGGGAAATTTCACTGCGGAAAAGTTATCCTGTTGCTAGGCAACACTGCAGCTTGAATTGAATTCATGGTGATCAGAATGCCTTACGTAAAGTCACATTTCATATTCCTATCTCCAGTAAGAAGAGCGCAAATGAAAAACATTCTTTAAATTAAAAAAGCATATAATCACAGCATTGAGAAAAATTTAAAAAATACATGACTCACTCATATACCCCTCATTTAAACAGAACTATTACAATTTCTGTATATTATATTCTAATAGTTCATAAGCATACATTTTTACAGGATTATAATTGTAATGTGCATAACACCTAACAATCTTCTTTTTCCTTTAGTGTATTATAAGATCTCCCTATATACCTAAAGTTTTCCTAATGATTATTTTAAATGACCACATAGCATTCCTTTTGGTTGATGTCCCATTGTTTGCTAAACCTTGCTAAATGTTACTGGACATTTACACTCTTTTTCATTTTCCTGTTTTTATTGAAAAATCCAGAGCACATGGCTTGAGAAGAATGTATAATACAGGAACTTGATGAGTTAAGTACTGCTCTTCAATGACTATATTTAATTAGCCTCCTTTTTTTTCTTTTTAATAGCCATTTGGAAATCACTTCGGCAGCCCATTTAATCCACCCAATCAGTCATCTCTCCAGAGTGGGAACACTGTCTAAATGCTTGGTTGAGTCTTAAAGCTGCCTGTGTGCCTGGCAAAGTCCTCTCTGATGGAAGCTTTGCATTTTTGAGATTGCCAATTGCATGGCATGTGGCTGGGGGAATTAGCAAAATTATTTGAAAAGCATTCCACAGGAACGAAATTCTCTCTACTGTAAAAAATGGGGCTCCCTCAACACATGAAATTAACATGCAAAAAACTCGTCAAATGTAGGGATAAAAAAGGATTTAAAAAGTAAAAGGAAATTTATTGTCTTCAGCTTCAAGATTGTTATAGTGCCTAATCAGAGGACTCACAAGGTTTAAGATTGGGGCTTCCCTTATAAACACTTGATTATCTAACAGCTTTATTTCCTTGCTGCATTGAAGAAAGGTACAGATTAGAGATCTAATAAAAATGCTGTTTTATTTAAGAATATCTGATGGTTGGGGGTTTTAAATCCATAGCTTCAATAATTGCCATTATCAAGATTTTCAAAAATAAGTATTTGAAAACCATGTAGAAAAAACTGAAATAGATTTCCCAAGTTAAAACAAAAAAAAAAGGAAATCCTCAATCAGAATATGTGTGTTATTTTTTTAAAGATCTACTTCATATCAGAAAGGGAATGTTGTTCTGTTGTCCAAAAACCTAGTTCTTATCCCTTTGGCCTTTACCTTTCAAAACTGAAATGTTGCAAATTGATTATGAGATGGGAAGCCCTGCTAATGTCAGTTGAATGCCTACCCTGGAAATTTTTGCCATTTCAAATAGAAAAGCCTCTATAGGCTTTCTTCTAATTCAGCAGCAGCCTGCTTAGCATTAAGGAAGGGCAAGCCAGACCCCAAAGCTGGGTAATTATGGCTGAGCTCTTGGATATTCTCTTCAGGAGATAACAAGGTTGGTTCTTCCCATATTACAAGATGCCAGGAGGAGCTTGTGCCTGGCTGCATTCCGAATTTTGAAAGCGGCTCAGCTTGGAACGCTTTTGAAGCATCAAGTTAAAGGTACAACCTTTGCCAAACAGAGATTGCTTTAAAAAGAAGCTGACCGGGAATATGGCTCTCAGCAAAGAATCTGCAAAGATCTTTGAGCAGGAGGCCATATTAATCATTCATGATCACGAAGATGCTGTCTAACTCAGAGCAAACATTTGTTCCAAAAGCATCTTGTGTATCAGGGTGCAAAGGTTCCTCAAAATAATCAAATCAGAATTTTATAACTAGTTAGAATTAAGTGGTTGTTACTCTCTTCTACTTTTTTTAAAAAGAATTCTGGTTTATTGAGGCATAATTCACATTTTTATATATACAATTCTGAATATTCTGACAAACACATATAGTCATGTAACCACCACCACAATTTAGCTATAGTATATTTCCAGCAATCCCAAAGTTATTTTATTCTCCTTTGTACTCAACCCTTTCTCCTACCTCCAGTCCTTGGCAAGCACTAATCTGTTTTCTGTCATGGCAGTTTTGCTTTTCTTAGTGTCATATCAATGGAATCATACAGGATACAGCCTTAGAGTTTGCCTTTTTTCACTTAGCATAATGCATTTGAGATTCATCTATGTTGTTGCATGTATTAGTAGTTTGTTCTTTTTAATTGCTTAACGGTATCTCATTGTAGAGTTGTACCACAGTTTTTTTTAATCCATTCACCAGCTGATGAATGTTTGAGTGGTTGCCGTCATTTTACATTTATTATTTTCCTTTTGCATGATGGTGTACAATTTACAAGGCTCTTTACATTTGCTTATGTTGTGTTATGAAAATATGGCAATTCTATTTTTTTGACGATAATTAATCAGAGTCACAGGGAGCTAAAATGGCTTTCAAGATTTAGCAGCTGAGGTCACAGCTTTGAATTTCACTCTCTCAGGCTAACCCTCTTGCCAGTATACAATGCCCCTTCTCTGGTATGAAGTGAATATTATTGATCGAAAATTTTTATGCATTGGGACATCATAATGTACTGTATATTGAACAGTCTTAAAAAAATGGAGACTCTAATTTTTTAAAAAATGAGGTTCCCAATTATGATAATGCAGTGTGGTAGGATGAAAATCAATTTTGGAATCAGACAGTTTTAGATGCAAATCCTAGCTATGCCAGTGATTAACTCTGTTACCTGGGGAAAATTGCTTAGTCTCCCTGAGCCTCAGTTTCCTCAGTTTCTTCATAAGAACAGTGCTTTCTACCACACTGGCCCCTAAGTGATGATAAAGTGAAGTTATGTGTACATGATGCATCTCACAGAGCAGCTGGGACATACTAGACATTTCTTTGTTACTTTACTTCTCTCTCTGCCACATGCACACGCATGTGCACACACACACACACACACACCTATCCGCTGGCGTGAAAACAAACTGCTGACAGAATGGTGCAGTGAGGGAAAAGAACTGGAGAGGAACTAAGCCTACGATTGGAGAGAGGAAGTAATAAAATCAGGGTACCAGTCTGTCTTAGAGTTGTAGTACTGATTGATGTGAAGGCCTTCTCCAACAGAGATGGCCTCAGTCTGTTCTAGTGACCAATCCACCTTGGAAAAAGCCCTCATGGCTGCTATCTCTGACTCCTTCCCATCTTCTCTTACCCACAGTTTTTGTTTTCTGCAGAATGAGGATCTGGGCTGGTTTTGGATGAAATTGTGTGAAAGTGTCAGTTTACTGTGGCTCTGCCTTCATGCTTACTCTTCCCAGGTCCAAGGAGGAATTTAGGATTCCCTGTCTCATCAGAATATTTATCTTCCTTTAGTCTTATTCCTGGGAAGCCCCTGGCTTTGTCCTCAGACCCTCTTTTTCTACCATTAAAACTGTCCAGTTTTATCATTAGAAAAAACTTGATAGTGTCATTTACTGGAAGCTCTTGACTTCCTGAATATAACTTTCTCTAATAACTAATGTTAGATTTAAATTATATCCTTCTCAGGAATACTTGCATTTTATCAGTAGACACTTCTGAAAAACAGAAATACTAATATAGAATTTCAGGCAGCATGTCACAGTAGAAAGAGCACTAGATTAGCTATCAGGAGATCTGAGCTCTTCTCTTTGTGTTTTGACCAAGTTACTTTAGGACCCGAGACAAGTATCACTTCTTTATACTTGGTCATATAATATGTGTTCTACCCTTTTCCTGGTTCTTTCTGGAACATTTCATATCATCCCGTATGTCAGCCACTATGCAGGCCATTCCCAGGCCAACTCTAACTATTCAAGTACCTAAATGCTCCTGGACTGTGCCATTTTTATTCATGATTACCCCTTTCTGGGCACTAAATTCTGCTTCTTTGCTCTGTGTGGGTAGCTCTGTGTGGCCTAAGAGCCACATTTACCATGGTGTTTGGATTCTTTTCTATGCAGAAGTTATGGTGCCATGCTACAATGCCATTTGCCACTGCAGGGAAACATTGGTCTCCCTGTTATCAGCTGTGACCAAATGTCCCAAGTCTCATCTGACAGAGTCTCGGGCATTTCCACCCCCATCCTACCAAAGGAGCAAGGGTTTCGTACCACAAAGAATAGTGACTGATTGAAAAATAAGAATAAAAATAAAAGTTGACATACCAGGGAAACTGATTTTTAAAGAGGGAGGATTAGCAGAATACATTTTTCCATAAATCTGTGATAATAGTTTTAAAATTCATGTTGGAAAAATAGACTTTAAGAAAAAAGATCAGTGTACTCTTAATACATTTTTCTGTATAATAAACCCTGTCCTTTTGAATAGAATGTAATCTAATACATTAAAAAAAAGTCCTGAGGCTTTTATTTTAAAGGCAGTGATACTGCTACAGGCAAAGTAATTATAACCATTAACTCCTCAAAATGTCACTGGAGGCTTTGGCATCAAAATCCCAGAGGAATCCCAAATTGCCTAACCAGTTTTAAAATTTTAAGAATTGTATTCTTGGAGGAAAAACGTACTTAGAGAGGGAACTCAGAAGTCTAAATTATGCAAGAAAGTCACAATAATTTCAACTTATTTTTCAAAATTCATTCTTATGTTACTTTGGAGCTTTATCTTTACAGTATGTTTTATATAGTTTGCAAATAATTAACATAGTCCCTGAACTTTAGGAGAAAACCACCCTTTGGGATGTATGATTGAGAATACCACTTATTTTTCCATAAAGGGGGGGAACTATTTTTTATTATTTTAAATTTATTTATTTTAATAGCTTTAGGGGTTGCAGGTGGTTTTTGGTTACATGGATGAATTGTATAGTGTTTCAGATTTTAGTGCTCGTATCACCCGAGTAGTGTACGTTGTACTCAATAGGTAGTTTTTCATCCCTCACCCTACTCCCACCCTTTCCCCTTCTGAGTATCCAAAGTCCATTCTACCACTCTGTATACCTTTGCATATCCACAACTAAGCTCCCACCCGTGAGTGAGAACATGTGATATTTGGTTTTCTATTCTTGAGTTACTTCACTTAGAATTGTGGCCTCCAGTTCCATCCAAGTTACTGCAAAAGACATTATTTCATTCTTTTGTATGGCTGAGCAGTATTCAATGGTATAAATATATGTATCACATTTTCTTTATCCACTCATACATTGCTGGACACTTAGGCTTATTCCATGTATTTGCAATTGTGAACTGTACTGTGGTGAACATACACATGAAGCTGTCTTTTCGATATGGTACTTCTTTTTCTTTGGGTAGATACCCAGTAGTGGGATTACTGGATCGAATGGCAGATCTACGTTTAGTTCTTTGAGGCATTTTCATACTGTTTCCAACAGAGGTTGTACTAATTTACATTCCCAACAGCAGTGTACAAGTGGAGAATATCACTTTCCTATTAACAATTTTTTCATCATAAATATTAGTAAAATAAAGCATATGTTATGAAAACAACTGAAAATTTAAAATAGGAAATAGCTATAACTCAATTATTATTGTCATTATTACATTTCTTTATAATTTGTTGTCCCGTTTAAGTAGTGATAAACTGAAATAAAATCAGTGATTAAAATGTAAATGGAGAAGAAAAATTCATCCATTAATTTTATTATACATTTAACTAAATGTGAAGGTTGATATTAAGCAGGGTGAACAACAGTATATCTTACTAAGACTTCCCTGGTCTTAGCACTGGAAGTACCATATGCAGAACCTTCCTCTGTCCAAGGCAAAGCGAGATCATCGATTACTCTAAATAAAGTAAAAATGCCTTGTACAATCCTACTCTTAAGAAACCTAGTCTACTAAGGGAGATGAGACAGATATGTGCAATGAAAAGTTTAATAACAAAATGAGAAATAATAGCACAGTTTTTGCTTCATGTTATTGATATGTTCTTGGAAACTTCAACTTTAAGTGAAACGATATAGTATAAGGAAACAAATTTTAAATTGATATAAGCAAGAGTAAGTTCCTACAACTTATTTTTGGTCACAAAAACATCATCAAACTTCTAAATAAAGACCCAAAACAGTTCTAATATTAAACATTGACATAAATGTTTAATATTAGATATACATACATTTAAGAAAGACTAATAACAAGTAAGATTATTTTTATTTGCATAAATTTAAGGGATACAAGTGCTGTTTTGTTACATGGATATATTATGTAGTGGTGAGGTCTTGGCTTTTAGTGTATCCATCACCAGAATAATGTAAACTGTACCCATGAAGTAATTTCTTATCACCCATCTCCCCTTCTGCTCCCCACCCTTTCGGGTATCTGGTGTCTATCATTCTACACTATATGTCCATGGGTACACATTATTTAGCTTCCACTTGTATGTGAAAACATGTGGTATTTCATTTTATGTTTCTGAGTTGTTTCCTTTAAGATAATGATCTCCAGTTCCAACCATGTTGTTGGAAAAGACATAATTTCATTCTTTATTTTTGGCTGAGTAGTATTCAATTATGTGTATATACCACATTTTCTTTTTGTAACTTTTAGGTTTGGTGGTACATGTGGTGGTACATGTGGTACATGTGAAGGTTTCTTATATAGGTAAACTTCTGTCATGGGGGTTTGCTGTACAGATTATTTCATCATGCAGGTATTAAGCCTAGTACCCAATCATTATTTTTTCTGCTCTTCTCCCTCCTCCCAGCCTCCACTCTCAAGTAGACCCCAGTGTCTGTTGTTCCCTTCTTTGTGTTCATAAGTTCTCATCATTTAGCTCCCACTTATAAGTAAGAACATGTGGCATTTGTTTTTTTGTTCCTGAGCTAGTTTGCTAAGAATAATAACCTCCAGCTCCATCCATGTTCCCATGAAAGACACGATCTCGTTCTTTTTTATGGCTGCACAGTAGTCCATGGTGTGTATGTACCACATTTTCTTTATTCAACCGTCCATTGATGGAAACTTAAGTTGACTTTGTATCTTTGCTATTGTGAATAGTACTGCAATAAACATATGAGTGCAGGTATCTTGTTGATATAACTATTTCTTTTCCTTTCGGTAGATACCAAGTTATGGGATTGCTGGATCTAATGGTAGTTCTATTTTTAGTTATTTGAGAAATATCCATGTTGTTTTCCATAGAGGTTGTACTAATTTACATTTCTACCAAAAGTGTATAAGCATTCCCTTTTCTCTATGGCCTCACCAACATCTGCTGTTTTTTGATTTTTTAATAATAACATTCTGGCTGGTATAAGATGATATATCACTGGGGCTTTAATTTGCATTTCTCTGATGATTATATGTTGAACATTATTTTTCATATGCTTGTTGGTCATTTGTATGTCTTCTTTTAAAAATATCTATTCATATTTGCCAACTTTTTAATGGGTTTGTAATTTTGTTGTTGCTGAGTTTGAGTTTTTCATAAATTCTAAATTTTAGTTCCCTGTTAGATGCATAGTTTGCAAATATTTTCTCCCATTCTGCATGTTGTCTGTTCATTCTGTTGATTATTTTGCTGTGCAGAAGCAAAGTTCCATTTGTCTACTTTTGTTTTTGTTGCTCGTGCTTTTGAGTCTTAGTCATGAATTCTTTGCCTATACCAATGTATAGGAGAGTTTTCCCTAGGTTTTCTTCTAGTATTTTTATAATTTGGGGTCTTACACTTAAGTCTTTAATCCATCTTGAGTTAATTTTTGCATATGATGAGAGACAGTGAAAATTGGCAAACCAATTTTCCCAGCACCATTTATTGAAAAGGGTATCCTTTCCTTAGTGTACATTTTTGTTGACCTTGTCAAAGATCAGTCAGCTGTACACATGTGGCTTTATTTCTGGGTTCTTTATTCTGTTCCCTATGTGTCTGTTAAATAGTGCTGCACTGTTTTGGTTACTATAGCCATGTAGTATAATTTGAAGTCAGGTAATGTGATGCCTCCAGCTTTGTTCTTTTTGCTTAAAATTTTTTTTGTCTATTTGAGCTTTTTGAGAGGTTCTGTATGAATTTTCAGATTTTTTTTTGAATTCTGTGAAAAATGACATTGGTATTTTCATAGGAATAGCATTGAATCTGTAGATTACTTTAGGAAATATGGACAATATCTTATTTTAACAATATTCTTCCAATCCATGAGCTTGAGAGATTTTTCTGTTTGTGTCATCTACAATTGCTTTCATCATTGTTTTATAGTTTTCCTTGTAGAGATTTTTCACCTCCTTGGTTAAATATATTCCTAAGTGTTTTATTTTATTTGTAGCTATTGTAAGTGGGATTGCCTTCTTGGTTTGGTTTTCAGCTTGATCATTATTGGGTTTTCATCTTGATCATTACTGGTGTATAGAAACAGTACTAAATTTTATACATTCATTTTGTATCCTGAAACTTTACTGAATTCATTTATCAAATCTAAAAGCCTTTTGTGGAGTCTTTAGAATTTTCTATATATAAGATCATATCATCAGTGAACAGAGGTAATTTCATTTCCCATTTTACAATTTGGATGCTTTTTATTTCTTTTTCTTGCCTAATTGCTCTGGCTAAGACTTCTAGCACTATGATGAATAGGAATGGTGAGAGTGGGCATCCTAGTCACGTTCCAGTTCTTAGGGGGAATGCTTTCAACTTCTCCACAATTATTCTAGTTCAGGATCATGGGAGGTTGGAGCCTATCCCAGTAGCTCATGGAGCAAGGTGGGATCCAACCCTGGCCGGGATGCCATTCCATCACAGGGTATACTCTCTTTCATTCTCTCTCTCTCTCTCTCTCTCACACACACACACACACACATACACACATGCACACTCTCAGATTGGGACCACCTAGACATACCAATTTACCTAACATGCACATCTTTGGGATGTAAGAGGAAACTGCAGTACTTGGGGAAAACCCATGCAGACATGAGGAGAATGTGCCAACTCCACACGGACAATTGCAGACAATCCCCAGCTGGGAATTGATATTTTTCCTCATCAATCTTACAATGAAATGAGGTTATTTGAAGACCTGCTTTACTGATAACAATGTATTGTCAAAATTAGTACAAGTTATTATTGTATAAAGTAATAGTTTTTTAAAATATTGAATCTGGGGAAAGACATTTAAAAATTGGACAACTACCATGTAGTGAGGTGGTTATTATCTTTCTCATAAAAATCTTCCTGAGAAAACTGGACTTTAGAGATGTTTAGTAACTTGCACTAGGTTATGATGCCAGTAAAGGGTTGAGATGGAATTTGAACTCAGGTCTTTTGGATTTTGAAATTCACAATCTTCTCTCTGTCCCAGATTTTGGAGGTCACAATCTTAGGTTCTTTTCTTATACCTGAAGCAAATGAATCCTGAACTAGCAGCCTGTATGGAATCCTAGAGCACTGCAATGACAGAGTTTGGATATAAATCCAAATTTCTTGGCTTACAGTCCAAGGCTGATGATACTATGTAGTGACAGATTACATGGTGTGGAGTCAGCTACTGCCAGGTCTAACACCACCTCAGAAAGTGAAGGTTTTAGGAAAATCTTACCACTAAAATGATGTTGACTATAGTCTTCCCCCATTTCTGCCCCATCCCACCACCTCAACAACCCTTTTAACAAAAGTAGCAGCAGGAAGATAAATGTTGATGTGTACTCCGTCTAGGGGCTTCATCTTCTGTATCAGACAGCAGCAGGCCAGGAAAACAGAAGCCACTTCAGATATGAAAACAGAGAGGAATTTTACAGAGAATCAGGTTGGTGATTCTCTGGTGTCGGAAGGACTGGAGAGTCGAAATGGAGAAGATGGAATAGCCCAGGAGCCAGTGCTCTTTGGCCTCTACACTCCTGTGTCTCAACACTGCTATGTAGCCATCTCTGAAGCCCCTGATCATCTGCTGACTGCCACCTACTCTTCAGAAGGTCTCAAGTATCCAGGGTCACATTCTGTCATATGCTGCTGCCACTGCCATCAAGGGAACCAAACATGCCATTCCAGGAATCCATGGTTGCTTGATTGCTGCTGCTACCACTGCTGCTGCTGCTGCTGCTGCTGTTGCATGCTGCCCTAGCAGCAGAATGGTCTCTACCTTCTTCCTATTTCCTAATCTGCTATGAGCGTCTCCTTTTTGTAAAATCTAAGCAGAATCCAAATGGCAAGGGTATTTAGGATCTTTTCCTTTTCTATTTTGCATTTCTTAAAAATCCTGTCTCATATAAATCTTTTCAAAGGATCAGTTTTTTTTTGTTTTTTTTTTTTTTAAAGAAAGAAAAAGAGAGGAAAGAAAGTGAGAGTGAAAGAAAGAAAAAAAAGAAGTAAGAGAGAAAGAAAGAGGAAGAGAAAGAGGGAGAGAGAACGAGATTCTTGTTCTATTGCCCAGGCTAGAATGCAGTCTAAAAATGGGTATTAAAAACCTCTTTTATGCCAATAATTGTACTTAACCATGGAGACAGGAAGGAATAAGGGATGAAAATAACAAACAAGCAGCCAACCAATATTTTATTTAAACCTGTGAAATGCTATACAATTGCTGAGGAGTGATTTACTTCCAATTATGTGGTCACTTTTAAATTAGGTGTAATGTGATACTGAGAAAAATGTATGTTTTGCGGATTTGGGGTGGAGAGTTCTGTAAATATTTGTTAAGTTTACTTGTTCCAGGTCTGAGTTCAAGTCCTGGATATCCTTGTTAATTTTCTATCTCGTTGATCTGTCT
>CAUYLG010007379.1:0-15426 GCA_963573385.1 Cacajao melanocephalus
GACACAAACAGATGGAAAAACAATCCGTGCTCATGGTTAGGAAGAATCAATATCATGAAAATGGCCGTACTGCCCAAAGTAATTTATATATTCAACACTATCCCCATCAAGCTACCAATGTCCTTCTTCACAGAACTGGAATAAACCACTTTAAACTTCATATGGAATCACAAAAGAGCCCACATAGTCAAGACAATCCTAAGCAAAAAGAACAAAGCCGAGGCATCACACTGCTGGACTTCAAGCTATACTACAAGGCAACAGTAATGAAAACAGCATGGTACTGGTACCAAAACAGAGACATAGACCAATGAATAGAACATAGGCCTTGGAAGCAACACCACACATCTACAACTATCTGATCTTTGACAAACCTGACAAAAATAAGCAATGGGGAAAGGACTCCATGTTTAACAAATGGTGTTGGGAAAAATGGCTAGCAATGTGCAGAAAGCAAAAACTGGACCCCTTCCTAACACCTTACACTATTAACTTCAGATGGATTAAAGACTTAAACATAAAACCTAACACCATAAAAACACTAGAAGAAAACATAGGCAAAACCATCCAGGACATAGGCATAGGCAAGGATTTCATGACTAAAACACCAAAAGCAATGGCAACGAAAGCCAAGATAGACAAATGGGATCTAATTAAAATTCAGAGCTTCTGTACAGCAAAAGAAACTATCATTAAAGCAAACTGGCAACCAAAAGAATAGGAACAAATTTTTGCAGTCTACCCATCTGACAAAGGACTAATATCCAGAATCTACAAAGAACTAAAACAGATATACAAGAAAAAAAAAACCCATTCAAAAGTGGGCAAAGGATATGAACAGACATTTTTCAAAAGAAGACATATATGAGGCCAACAAACATATTAAAAAATGCTCATCATCAGTGGTCATTAAAGAAATGCAAATCAAAACCACACTGAAATATCATCTCACGCCAGTTAGAATGGCAATCATTAAAAAATCTGGACACAACAGATGCTGGAGAGGATGTGGAGAAATAGGAACACTCTTACACAGTTGGTGGGAGTGTAAATTAGTTCAACCATTGTGGAAGACAGTGTGGTGATTTCTCTAGGATCTAGAAACAGAAATTCCATTTGACCCAGCAATCCCATTACTGGGTATATACCCAAAGAACTATAAATAGTTCTACTATACAGACACATGTACACGTATGTTCATTGCAGCCCTGTTTACAATAGCAAAGACCTGGAACCACCCAAATGCCTGCCAATGATAGATTGGACAAAGAAAATGTGGCACATATACACCATGGAATACTACACAGCCATAAAAAATGATAAGTTCATGTCCTTCGTAGGGACTTGGATGACTCTGGAAACCATCATTCTCAGCAAACTGACACAAGAGCAGAAAACCAAACACCGCATATTCCTACTCATATGCAAGTGTTGAACAATGAGAACACATGGACTCAGGGAGAGGAGCATCACTCACTGGGGGCAGTTGGCGGGGGGTAGGGGAGGGACAGCGGCGGGTGGAAAGGGTATGGAGGGATAACATGGGGAGAAATGCAGGATATAGTATGCACCTATGCAACAACCCTGCATAACCTGCACATGTACCCCAGAACCTAAAGTTAAAAAAAAAATGAAGTTAAAAAAAAGACAATAAAAAAATTTAAAAAAGCATTAGATTAGAAATGTCAAATATATAACTTTGAGCATAAACTCATCCTTTAAAGGTTAGCTTAGACTAGTTAAATGAGAAATTGCATTATTAATGGATTTTTGTATGCAATTCCAGCTCTAGGAAGCAGTGACAAAGAGCCCATCTATTAAAGATACTGACAATTATGGAAATAAAGATAGTATTTGCTAAGTGTTTATGCAGTACCAGGCACTGTGCTAAGGACTCACCTATACTTAATATAATAATCCTGTGGGATATGCCCATTTTATGGAGAATACAGCTGAAGCTCAGAGAGGTTATGAGACTTTCAAAAGGTCACAAAACAGCAAGTGATAGAATAAGGATTTGAACTTAGGAATTAGTTTCTAGAGCCAATATTCTTAAGCATTTTATAATATTAAAGAAACATCATAATGAAATTCACATCTGAAAATGCTATATTAGAAATGTCTTCCTCCACAATGCAGTGATTTCTCAAAGACCTAAAGACAGAAATGCCATTTGACTCAGCAATTCCATTACTGGGTATATACTCAAAGGAATGTAAATCATTCTGTTATAAAGATACATGTGAATGTCTGTTCACTGCAGCACTATTCACAATAACAAAGACATGCAATCAACCTAAATGACCCTCAATGAGAGAGTGGATAAAGAAAATGTGTTACATATACATCATGTAATACTACACAGTCATAAAAATGAATGAGATCATGTCCTTTGCAGGGACATGGATGGAGCTGGAGGCCATTATCTTAGCAAACTAATGCAGGAACAGAAAGCCAAATCCCACATGTTCTCACTTATAGGTAGGAGCTAAATGATGAGAACATAGGGACCCATAGAGGAAAACAATATATACAGGGGCCTTCTTGAGAGTGCAGGGTGGGAGGAGGAAGTGGATCAGGAAAAAATAGCTAATGGGTACTGGGCTTAATACCTGGGTGATGAAATAATCTGTACCACAAACCCCCATGACACAAGTTACACATGTAACAAACATGCACATGTACACCTGAACTTAAAAAGAAAAGTTAATAAAAAAGAAATGTCTTTCTCTCTTGAATGCTATTTCCTAGCAGGAAGCATGAAGTCTTTATTCTGCACCCATTTAATTGAGTGAGTTCATTGGTGGTTACCTCTTAAATAAGTTCATGCTACCTTATATTTTGACAGCTCTTTAAAGAAATGCACAGAAATGCATCTAGTTCAAGTGAACTGGAATTCCATGATTTGGAGAAGGACTTGGTTAAGCTTCCATGTTTCAGGAAGAGTTTGGCAAAGCAAACAGTGATGTGAGAAAGGTGACCGTTAGGTTTAGTCTGCCTTAAAACACAAAAACTAGTCTCAAGTAAGTGGGCAGCTTTAATGAACGAGCTCATTTGCAAGATACCTGCATATCTAAGTGTACTCTGTAATAATATTGGTTTGCTTTCTCTTATAACTCATGTTATAGCAGTGGCATTCATGCCTTTTGGGGAACAAAGCAATCTTGGTTTGAATGGCTGGTTCCAAAGCTCCAAGACACTTAGGAGTTCCCAGGACCTTGCTTTCTCCTGATCACTTCTGTCCTTAGCTCCTGCAGTCAGTTGTGTCACTGGCCCATTCTACTGTTTTCAGGGAAATACAGCCACTACAATTTAGTGAGCTAGATCACCTGATCACCTTACTGAAGATTTGAGGGGTCAAGGGGAGAGGAAACATGGTATCCTACAATGTTTTCTGCCACTCTTGTCTCTCTCCCTTCCTCTCCAGTTCATTCCTTGCTATTTTCTTTTTTTTTTTCCCCACCTTTTTAGGAACAAGTTTTCTTCCCTGCTATGAGGAGATAGATAGTTCTGCTCTTCTCTGAGGGCTCTGTGTAAGCTGACATGCATTCCCCACTGTAGCTCAATGACCCCGAGGGAGTCTCTCAGGGCATTCAAGAAATATGGTTTGTATCTTAAGAAGAATTTTGTAGCATTATCTCCAGAAATAAATTTTTCTCTATCTGTTATAAATGTATATACTTGAAAATAGCAAAATCATGTCCCTTCTTTCACGTTCTGTACTTCTCACCTCTCACCAATGCAATCTATCTGTCTTACTGGTAATTTAATACCAATACTTTATGAAGAAAATAGCTCTATTTTTTAAAAAATACTATGCTATTCTTTTTTGTCTTTTTCCTGCTATCTAATTCCAGGTTATAAAAGTACTATGGCTTGAAGTCATTTCTTATCTCATGACTCCTCACCCTTCCTGTACAGGGAAAGTAGAGAGGATGTTGTTTAATTTTCTTTAAAGATGAACAAAATTGAAGCCCAGGGAAGCAAAATGATCAAAGCTCAACATGCCATGTAACTGGCACCAACATGTAAGTTATTTCTTGATGTGCTCCACTGCCTTTCTCATATGCATCCCCCCAAACTCAATTTAGGAGACCACCAGTTTCACCCGCATGCATGCACCATGGCAAGTTCTGCAGTTCAATTCTGGAGCTAGAAACCACTATAAAGCAAGAGAAGAGTGGAAAACATAGAGATCAAGAAAATGCTATCACACTGGCCTTCCAAAGGCTTTGGTCAAGCCATGTGGGATCAGCTCTCCTTCACCTTGCAGAAGAAATGTGCTTTTAATTTTAATTGGATTACTGTTTAAGTTTAATAAGCTTCCCTTTCCCCATGGGTTGCATCCAGACTCCTGACACAGACCCGGTTGATCTACCCTGCTTCTTTTCTACCCTCACTTCAGCTACCTTCCCCTCCCTCACTCTTTTCTAGCCACCTGCCTTTTTCATAATTTTTCAAATGTTCTATGCTACCTTCTTTCTCAAACTCTTCATATAAGCTCTTCTTCCTGCCTAAAATTTAGTTCCATCACCTCACCTGCTACCTTCATACCTGGTTCAATGGTTTCTACTTTCTCCTCCTTTGGAAAGTCCTTCCCTACTGGCCGTGTTGAGGAGCCTGTCCTCATTTTTGTCCTATTTATTGATGCTATAGCACTTATCACAAATGGTGATCATTTTTTTTCTGATTTTTTTATATTTTATGATCTCTAGCTCCTACTAGACCTTAATGAGCTCTGAGACAAGTGTTTAGAACAGTCCTTGACATATAGTAGGCTTTCAACAAATAATGCTGAATGAATATTTGAATGAATAAAAGAGCAAGGCAGCTTGGAAGAGTGTTTTCCCCTGCCTGTCCATTTAGTTGCCCATGCAACAAATGCTGATTAGGCCTCACCTCCTTGTGTGTGTATTTAGGGGAGCCAGGATTTGATCTGACAGAGGTTCCGTCATCTGACATTTATAACCAAGTGGGAAGTTGTCTGGGGGCAGTTTTGGAGCCCAGTAAGTGAGCACAGACATTGTGTTTGGCTAGCTTTCTTATCTGCAACCTGCCAGAATCTCCTTAAGGCTTCCCAACACGTTCCATACCCAATACATCACGATGACCTTTAAGCTGCCAGGTCAGCTGTATTAAATGAGCATGGCTTCTTGGTCTTGCTGCAGTCCTCCAGATTTCTAGGCTCCCGTTTGCAATTTCCTGATGAACTGCAAGGGCTCATGGGATTAGTAGCTGCATTTAATCTGTTTGTTTATCATGAATTGAGAAGGCCAGTCTGCATATTTTCTTCTAAAAGGGAAAACATTTTAAATTACATGTTAGAGTGATTTTCTCAATTCTTCCCAGTCCTTGGAGTCCACACAAGCCCATCTCCTTTCCCTGAACTAGCCTGGCCTTTTAAATTGTCTGTATACATTATCTCTACCTGTCATTTTGTCACACAATTACTTATATTTGCATACTATTACCTAAATAATACTTCATTATTATTTAGTCATTTTAGTACACATGTATTTATGTGTACATGTGCGTAAGCATGTGTATGTGTGTATGTGTATTCTGCATTCCTAGGGAGTTTCTTGGTGACAAGAATATGTACACCTCCTTTATAAACCGCACAATGTTTAGTATGGTCCTAGGAATTTGTTAAAAGGTCAAGGATGTAGGTCTTAAATAATATGTCATATGTTGGGTTCTCTGGAAGCAGACATGGAGACATAGTTTGGCTTGTAGGATTTTTGTTGGAGATCAACAAACATGGAGGGAAAGCTGGAGAAGGAAAAGCTGGGCAGATGCAGATTTGAACTGGGAAGTGGCCTGGCAAAGCCTCAGCCAACCTCACAGAGTTGTTCTTTGATGGGCAGAAATAACCTGGTCTTTGGATCTTCGGGCCCCTGCCTTGATCAGTCATTGTATATGAGGGTTCCTAAGAAGGGCATACCCTTGGGTGTCTTTTTGATGCTGAGGCAAAGCCTGAAGAAACTGTCAGCAGGAGCTGCCCACTGACAACTGGGGCAAAAAGTCCTTTCACGAAGGGAAATCTGAGTGGCACATCTCCTTGTCCACCAGAAAGCAGATGACACCATCCAATCAAAACCTATCAGATTGAAGTTTGGTAAATATTTGTGGGATTGAATCCCATTGACCAGACCTCTGGTTAAGCTGAAAGACCACCCTATGAACCCATACTGGTCCTAGTAAGAAAAAATAGTGATACTACCTTGGCCTGAGAGTAATATGGGGCAGATAATACATCCCCTAAAATTTAGAAGGGTGCTGGACACATAAAAAATTCTGACACTTCCAAAATCCGGCCAGAACTGCTTCTTGTCACATATAAGTCTGCTTTGTTGACTCTAGAAATTCTCCCTACCTCATTGTGTACCCAAATAAAAATGTTTTCCTAACAATACCTGAAATACCATTTCAAACGTACATGATCTCTAACTCATGTAAAAACCTATGAAATAGCAATACTGCTCCCTATCAAAAGCCTGCAAGGTAGGCATTTTACAGATTTATTTCTTGATGTTTATGGGGTTATATTCCCGGGTTTGTGCTAAGCACTTTTCTTGGATTGTCCCATTTAATCATAACAACAACATTATAATATACACTCTCTCATTCTTATTTTACAGATAAGAGAACTAAAATTCTACAAGGGGTAACAAATTGCTTAAGGTCATAAGCTAGTGAATTGTAGAATCAGAATTTTAATCCAGACCGTCTGATGCTATAGAAATTTAAAATTTTTCTTTATAACAAAGACAACTTCCTCATTAAAGAGATCTGCCTGATTTGTTTTTGGAAGTCCTCTTAGGGTGTTCAGGCCCCAGGGGCCAGGCCTCAATGCTACAAAGAGTAGAAAGCTATTCTGCATAGTAATAGTAAAATAAGAAATTCAAGTTCCCTAGGAAGGGAATGAGAAAGGCCACGTAGACCAGTCCTGCGGAGGAAGAGTTAGAAAGCACTCCTGGCTCCATCATACCCAGAGCTGCTCAGCTGAAAGTCTTTAGGAGAGCAAAAATGAGTAATGAAAGTTAAAAAAAAAATCCTGTATGTAATACATTTCCTCTTTAATCTTATAAAAGCTTCAGTAAAATTGACATTGCTTATGAAACACTTGCAGGAGTAATTTTTTTTTTTTTTTTTTTGAGACAGGGTCTCGCCCTGTCACCCAGGCTGGAGTGCAGTGGAGCAATCATGGCTCACTGCAGCCTTAATCTCCTGGGCTGAAGTGATCCTTTTGCCTCAGCTTCCTGAGTAGCTGGGTCTATAGGCAAGAGCCACCATGCCCGGCTAATTGGTTTTATTTTTGTAGAGATAGGGTCTCACTATGTTTCCCATGCTAATCTCAAACACATGCTCAAGCAAGCCTCCTGCCTCAGCTTCCCAAAGTGCCAAGACTATAGGTGTAAGCCAGTGTGCCTGGCAGGAGAAGATTTTTAAAAGCAACTTAAGGAGGTGCTGAGATTCTCATCCATGGGTTCTGGACACCAGGGAGACAGCCTAGTGAGACAAAGGATTCCCAGAATAAAAAAAAAACAACTAATAACTGGGTTTCCCTTTAATTTACAACTACCCATCAAATTAGTTGATATTTCTATTTCATAGCTGAAGCAATAGTAACTGTGAGACATCAGTTTTCTGAATGTCATATAGAGAATAAAGACAAACCAGGCCTATAGTCTAAACTTTCCTTTATAACCCTAAGCTCTCCTCAGAAAAGATCAGAAGAAATACCAAAACAAACAAACCAAAAATTGCTAATATTTTTATTCTCCCCTTAGGTTCTTAAGTTTAATCTCTTTGACCTGAGCAGAGGAAGCCAAATGAAAAGTGAAAGCCACAAATAAGAATCCTTCTGAGTGACTGTGTGTATAATGGGAGGGAGCTCTGATCCCATCCACTGCAAATACTTCATCCTTCCCCATAAATGACAGTAATCACTGCATAATGAAGTTACAGCTATTGGAGGTGATGCAAGGAGCCAGGGGATTTTCAGCCTCAGAGAGCTGGAGAAGGTACACATCTTACCCCTCCAAATGGAGGATCCTATTCCTACTCATGACAGGATCTACAAAGTAGTCATGAAATTTAATTCCAGGGAGATTAAGGTGCTGTTTCAGGATGCAAGCACCTAACCCTCCAAAGAGCAGCAGTGTTTATATACAGAAAAAAAACAAAACAAAAAAACTGAACACTGAAAGCTTCCTATCAATTTCACATCCACCACCCAGCCAGAGCACTCTCCTCTAGTCGTTTCATTTTCACTGAAACAGGCATGCCTGCCAGTGGGCTTTGTGGTCCCAGATGTCCTCATTGGACCCGCAGATGGGAGGGTAGAAGAAAGCAGACCAACTCAGGCAAAGGTTCTGAGCTTCAGATATTTACTTTGTACCAGGTTTTCTCTGTTTCCAGTGCTGGTGACACAACAGAGAAGACAGATGTGATCCTTGCCGTCATAGAGCTCACAGTGTCATGGACAAATGAATAGGAAGATCTGGAAAACAAGACTGAGAACCGAGAGTTCTTAAACTCAGGAGATAAGCCTCAATTACTTAAACTGAGTTAGAAAGGGGATTTGAGGATTAAAAAAATAAGTAAAAATTCAGTTATTAAAACGTTTATTTCTAAGCCATTGATTCAGCACCTAGGGCAAGGTAAAGGTATTAGTGTCAGAGGCATATGAGCCAGAGCAGTTCCATCTTAAATAGCAGCTGGGTAAAATGAGGCTGAAATCTACTGGGCTGTGTGTCCGGATGGTTAAGGCATTCTAAGTCACAGAGTGAAATAGGAGGTCAACACAAGATACAGATCATAAAGACGTTGCTGATAAAACAGGTTGCGGTAAAGAAGCTGGCTAAAACTCACCAAAACCAAGATGGCCATGAGTGACCTCTGATCATCCTTACTGCTACACTCCCACCGGCGCCATGACAGTTTACAAATGCCATGGCAATGTCAGGAAGTTACCTTATATAATCGAAAAGGGAAGGCATGAATAATCCACCCCTTGTTTAGCATATCATTAAGAAATAACCATAAAAATGGGCAACCAGCAGCCCTCAGGGTTGCTCTATCTATGGAGTAGCCATTCCCTTATTCCTTTATGTTTTTTAATAAACTTACTTTCACTTTAAGGATTCACCCTGAATTCTTTCTTGCACGAGATCCAAGAACCCTCTTGGGGTCTGAATCAGGACCCCTTTCCTGTAATATCTTTCTGGTGACCACAAAGGGACAATAGTGTAGAAACCCCCAACCTAAAGACTAACTTTGGGTAAGTGTTGGGGTCCTGTAACATCTTTCTGGTGCCATGGAAGCAACTATAGTGAGAAAATCCCTGACCCAAAGGTTAACTTTGGGTAACTGTTGGGGTCCTGTAACATCTTTCTGGTGACCATGGAAGCAACTATAGTGAGAAAACTCCTGACCCAAAGGCTAACTTTGGGTAAGTGGTGGGGTCTGGTGACATCTCTCTGGTGAACCCTAAAGGGATGATACTGAGGAGACCCATGACCCTAAGGAAATTGACTGCAGCACTGACTGGATGACTGGGTAAGGGGGCCGGGTAGCCAGGTAAAGATGGGATTGGGTTAGAGGCCCAACTTAGAAGAATTAGAGCCTCTCCTAAGACAGAGAGGGTTAAAGGCCCCTCTCAAAAAAGGCAAGGATATTTGACTGATTTTGGGTTAGAGGCCCAACATAGGAGGGTTAGAGTCCCTTCTAAGATGTATAAGGTTGGAGGTTTCTCTCAGTCAAGTCCCTTTTGGCTAAGAATTGGTTTGGCACTATGGGATGTTAACTGCTATTCTCTTTGGATTAATCGCCCTTTACTCTTTGCTGATGGCTGTGGGTGACAGGGTTCCATATACACAGGATTGTGGGACATGGGGAGCTTTTTCCTCCCTAAAAGGAGAAACTTGAGAGCTGATGGGACTGCTGGAAGAGATCCCTTCACTACAGACAGGCAGCTGCATAAACTTTTCACTGCAATGGGCAATGGGTGAGTCTTTCTCTGGCCTCCCTGAGCCACTAACTTTCCCCACCCTGCCTCAGGCAATGCTTTCCTTTCTCTGTGCAAACTGGCTGAATGGTAAAAATCACAATGAGAAAAAGACTTTGTGAGGCTATTCTTAAGCTCTAGTGAATCTGTTGTACTCTGTGATATGAATTTGTCTTTCAGTATTCTTCTGTCATAATGAGGGGTACTTTAGGATAGAACAGGGGCTTAGGACAAGCCTGCTGTTAAGACAGATCAGCAAACTGGTCAGTCATGTCCTTGGGAGCTTGACTTGTAACCATGTGCTGTGCTTTCTCTTTTCACAATGGCAACCAAGGCTCAGGGTTCAATTCCTGGTTTAGGAGATGATCCTTCATCTTCTATTTATATGCATTATATGTGTAATGTTTACATATGAAAAAGATTTAATTAATTGGCTTAATAATAAGAGCTTAAATCAAATATTTTGTTAGAAAAGTAAAAAGTGTAATGCCTTTTAATTCATGTGATCTAAGTAATCTTTGAGAAATAAAAACAGTTTTAAAGATTATTGGTAAAATAAAGACATTTGGTCTAAATTATACAGGTCATATATTAAGCTGACTAAATGATTTAAGGTCATAAACTGCTTCTTTTGACTTTTGGAAATTGTTCAGTATATCTACTTAGTTTCTTTGTTTTTTGAGATTGAGTCTCACTCTGTTGCCCAGGCTGCAGTGAAGTGGCGTGTTCTCGGCTCACTGCCACCTCTGCCTCCCGGGTTCAAGCAATTCTCCTGCCTCAGTCTCCTGAGTAGCTGGGACTACAAGTGCATGCCACCATGCCTGGCTAATACTTTGTATTTTTAGTAGAGATGGGGTTTTTGCCATGTTAGCCATGCTGGTCTCAAATTCCTGACCTCAGGTGATCCACCAGCCTCAGTCTCCCAAAGTGCTAGGATTACGGGCATGCACCACCACACCTGGCCCAATTTACCTACTTTGGAACATATGATTCTAGATAAGGCCTGGGGAGGACATGTGGAGTTAGCCACACACCCTAGCTATGTTGGAGAGTCAGCTCTTATCTGCATTTCTGCCTGGTGTGTCCTAGGCTAGACTCCACACCAAGTACACAATTAAAAACCTAAACTTACCAAGGTTTTCACCAAAAGTAAAAGTTGCTAAGAGTTAACAGTATAATGTGTAATTGAGACTAACCTTAGTTTTACATGAAAAGTGTGTATGGAAAGTAGAATGTACTTTTGGTAAAAGATTATAAGAAGGTATGGAAATGTGAATTTTATTCACCTAGATCAAAGGGTTAAAGGACTTTTTAAGTTAGATAGAATAAAGCTAAAGGTTTAAACAAATTACGGAAAGGTTTGTAGAAAATTAATTGTAAAAGAGATTCTGTGTGGGAACATATTGGCTAAAGTTAAAGGGGATTTATTCAGTTTTTCCATAAATTAAACATTGGAATGAAAGGACAACAGATTTTTCTTAGAGCACTGATCTGCTCTTTAACAAAAATTGTAAAAGGAATGGCATTCTTTCCTTAAGGAATCCAACTTGACTTGTAAAGCCAGTAAGAGTCTCCTGGGGAACTGGCCTCATACCTTGCCTACACAGTCCATGTACAAGGTTTCTGACCTGCGGTAAGTAAAGAATGTCACTTTCTAACAGTTTCAGTTAACCTGGGACCTCAAGAGACGAGGAATTCACTCAATTCATAGGTATTTGAGGGTACAAACCCATGGCAGAACTTGGCTTTAAAAAAGTCTTATCTGAGATTCCTTATATGGAACAGAGTTCCATGAGAGCCAATTTACAAAGAGCTTATTTGAAAAATAAGTATTATTGCTGCACTTTATAGAAACAATCAGGCCAAGTATAACAAAGCAAATCAGTCTTAACATTATTTATCTTTAGTAAAAATGGGAAACTAGAGAGAGAGAGAGATATTATGTTTCAAGAACTATGGTAAGCTTGTTATTAAATTCTAGTCTCATTGGTCATTTTTAAGTTTGTTTCTGCAATTTAAGTTAACCCTGCTTATTCCTCTGAACCAACCAGTGATCTCTGACTGCTAGTCAGAAGAAACAAAAGGGATGAGTAATGTAAAAATCTGGATCAATATTCTAATTCTGGGCACATTGCAATCAGCTAGCAATCCTATATCAGCTTGGTTCCAACAGTTGCCCAGTTCATGGAAAGCCTTCTAATTTAGTTTACTTGGGATATTTTTACTTATTTTGCTTTACTCTTGTGGAATACATTGTTGCTGTACTCATTTTATAGGAATGTAGAATAAGCTTACTCAATGTTTTCTTAAATTGAACTCTTATTAATTGTCTAGCTATCACCTTTTTGCAGAGCTCAAGAGTCAAGGATGTCCCCTGCCATACTGATGCCTTCTGACTGAGCTCCTCTCTACTATGAACATAAGAGACCCTAATAGTTAGGCAAGAATATTACTCCCCCTATTCAGCCTGAAGAAGTTACAGAAAATGGATCCTTGTCCCTCTGCAACCCTTAGGACTAAAGGTTCTCTTTTAAAAGGGAGGGAGAAAATGTCAGAGGCATGTGAACCAGAGCAACAGCATCATAAATGAGAGCTGGGTAAAAGGAAGCTGAGACCTACTGGGCTGCATTACTAGACAGTTAAGGCATTCTAAGTCACAGAATGAGGTAAGCGGTTAGTGCAAGATACAAGTCATAAAGATCTTGCTGATAAAACAGGCTGCAGTAAAGAAGCTGGTTAAAACCCACCAAAACCAAGATGACTACAAGAGTGATGATCTCTGGTCATCCTCACTGCTACACTCCCACCAGCACCATCACAGTTTACAAATGCCATGGCAAGTCAGGAAGGTACCCTATATGGTCTGCAAAGGGGAGGCATGAATAATCCGCCCCATTGTTTAGCATATCATTAAGAAATAAGCATAAAAATGGGCAACCAGCAGCCCTTGGGTCTGCTCTCTCTGTGGAGTAGCCATTCATTTTCACTTTATGGACTTGCCATAAATTCTTTCTTATGCAAGATTCAAGAACCCTCTCATGGGGTCTGGGTCACGACCCCTTTCCTGTAACATTAGGACAGGGCCAGGATGGGCCACGTTGCCTCTGCCTGGTTCCTCCCATAGGCATGAAGACCAGCAGTGGTGTATCGGGGCTGAGGGACTTCTGTCATCATACTACTCTTGAGGACTTCCCATAAAACCTTTGTCTCTTTCTTTGGTGACTCCTACCTCTTTGAAAACTTCTTTGTCAGTAACTTCTACATGTGGCCATTCAATATTTTTATCTCAGTTGATGTGGATAACAATGAGAAAACATTTGGTGCCTTTTGCCACTTCAGCTTCAGTGGGCTAATAAAGAGTCCAAGGTTACCCCAGAAACACTGTACCTTGAGGAAAAAATGTGGGATCCACTTTTGGTGCATGAGCTAAGGGCATCCCTGGAGGAAATCTGTCATGGCTCTACCAAGGTCATGAAGATCAGAAGGTGGGAGATTCAATTAGGGAATATGAGGACCATTTAATTCCTTCCCATCAATTGGATGATTCTTTATACTCTTCATTCTCTTTTCTTTCCTGATCGCTTAACCCAAATTTTTCTCACTCTGTCTCATGGTTTCATTTGGCACTGTGTAGCTGCACTGTCAACATGCCATCACTGACACCTAAATTATCTCTGCCTATCAACAAGGCAGGCACTGGGCAGAGTCTCCCTGGGAGTGCTTCCCTTCCACAAGAAGCCCATCCAGAGGTGATATCATCATCAAGCTCAGTTTATTCCTAGACAGATTAACACTCCAAGTATTAAGATGCTTAATCAATTATTCTTATTTTCAGCTTTATCCCAATCATCTCAGGGCCCACCACACAAACACTCTAAACATATACTCCCTTATCCCCATGCACAAAGCCCACATGACTTTGTGCCTGTTGGACACTGCTAATATTTTCTAAAATTCAAAATGCCACTATTCCAGTAAAAATGTTTCTACCATTGAACCCCTTCTCAGTTTGGCAATTTTGTCATGTGGAGTAGGAAGAGAAACCTAACCTAAGCCTGAGATCAATTTCATGTTCCACCATTGAGTCCACTTTCTAGCCCATGACTGGAGAATAGACCTGAGTGCTACATGAAAATGGAAAGAGATGTCATCTCCAAGACTGTGGACTTCATGTCTTGCTGTTTCTTCCAGGTTTGCTAGAACCTTCCCTCTGATCTCTCCTCCATCTGCTTTCTGATATCCTCCCATTCTGACAAAAAACAAAACAAAACAAAACAAAACAAAACAAAACAAACAACCCAGAAAATGGAAACTGCTTAATTTCTTTCATGGCCCACCCTCAATCCACTTAAGTCCACCATGTTCAAAGTCACCACACACATGAATACATTTGTGTTCCACTCATGATGCACAGCTGCTTGCATCATCTCAGGGCTTGAAATGTGAAGGGAGGTTATATAACCCATTAACACTTCATTTGAGCCAGAGAGAGGAACAAGTCTCACAGTAGCCTTTTTGACAGTTCACAGCTCCTTGCCTGCATGTGCATGTGCACACACACAATCTTCACATTCTCAAAATCACTTCCGTTTTCAATGCCAGCCATCCTACATAATTTGGCCTTGCCTTGCCTCGCCTCAACCACACATAAAATCCAGCCTCCCTTCAAGTTTACCCAAAATAACTGACTTCCACAAAAAAACATAAGTAAGTAATGCAGCCTCTATTAAACACACAAAGAGTGACAAAGAGGGAGATAGGTGCTATCAGGACCCATAGCAAGTATTTAACACACACACACACTCCCATCCAAGAATGCAGAACTGTTTGTCTATCAAGTCTCTGTTGAGCTAGTTTGTGCCCTGAAGCTTCTCAAATCTCCCACCTCAGTCCATGCAAGTGCCCCATTTTGCTGGTCTCTGTCTTCTAGATTTCCTTCTCTTTAGCATCCTTATCATAATTTCTCCCATAATTATACAGAGTAGTTCAGATCTCCCAAGTTCTTACCCCAACTCCATTTGAATTTGGAGAGTGGGTAAAGCATTTTCTTTAGCATCATCAAAGCTTTTATGAGTTCTTGGCTCTTATGGAATAATATGTTTACTTTTCTTCTCTCTCTTATACCTGTAGTTCTTTCCTCTGTGACAGTTTCCTTATTTTTGCCTTCTACTTTCTTTTTTTTAATTTTGCTTTAAGTTCTGGAATACATGTGCAGAATGTGCAGGTTTGTTACACAGGTATACGTGTGCCATGGTGGTTTGCTGTGCCTATTGATCAGTTCTCTAAGTTCCCTCCCCTCGCTCCCCAACCACCAACAGGCTCTGGTGTGTGTTGCTCTCCTCCCTGTGTCCATGTGTTCTCATTGTTCAACTACCACTTATGAGTCATAACATGTGGCATTTGGTTTTCTATTC
>CAUYLG010007380.1:0-36868 GCA_963573385.1 Cacajao melanocephalus
TCTCCTGCCTCAGCCTCTTGAGTAGCTGGGATTACAGGCAGCCACCATCATGCCCGACTAATTTTTGTATTTTTGTAGAGATGGCGTTTCACCACATTGGCCAGGCTGGTCTCGAACTCCTGACCTTAGGCGATCCACCCGCCTTGGCCTCCCAAAGTGCTGGAATTACAGGCGTGAGCCACCATGCCTGGTATGCTTTAGTTCCCAGAGTTAAATCTCCCATTAACAACATAACTACTTTGTTCCTTATTTTTTATTGGCTTGGGCAAAGACTTCTCCCCTGGACATCATAGAAGAGAGGATTGTTAGCGATCAGGGTTCAGGGCTTCCTGGGTCTTCTGACTGTGATAAAATCTGAGACTTGGCACAACTCGTTACTCTCTGAAGAAACAAAGTATGATCCAGAATGTGGAGACTGGACCCAGGTAGATGGGTCACCAGAAGGATGAAGACTTAACCTCAGTGCAGCAGATGGGTGAGTCTAGAGGAGAGAACTATGTGGCTGTAAAGGTGGGAAGTGAAGGGTGCAGGTTGCTGAGCAGATCCTGTAAGGCCTTGAGTGCCAGGAATGCCATCTCCCAAGACTTAGGGGCTTCATATTTTAACAACACCCTGAGCAACCCGCACAAACACCCCCAGCCAGCAATGCTAAAACCATCAATGGAAGCTCATTTCAGTTCTACTACCTGCCCCCCTCCTTATGACCTCATCCCAAAGACTCCGAGACAGACAACTGTGGAGAGACGGATGTCGGGGAATAAATGTCATTGGTCCCATTAATTCCCCAGGTCACTTTGCAGATTTCCTGTGTTCTGACATAAATGGTTTGTGCTATGTTCATAGTAATGACCATCAAACCTTAGCATTTGTTTAACATTTTACAATTTTTATGAACTCATTAGCTCCCTATAGCTCCATGAAGTAAGAACAACGGTGTAATTGTAACAATTCTACAGATAAGAAGACTGAGAGCTGAAGAAGGTCTAGAAAATTGTCTGTTTCTCTAATGTGAATGAAAATCCTCCAAGTCTGGGAGTCAGAGTAACCTGGCCTGCAGTTTTCCATGGAGGCTCTTTATACACAGAAGGTGGGGGCTGTCTCCAAATGCAGTGAACCCTGAAGAAAGGCCACCACCATCGCCACCAGTCCTTCAGACAATGGCAGATGAATGTTTTATATAGCACTGATCTTCAGGACTTCTAAATCATAGAGCTCCCTCCTTTAAGAACTGTGAACTTTATAAAAACCTGTTGCTGGTCAGCTCTCCTCTCAGACAATAGAGAAAATTCACCTTGCTCTCCAGCCTCAGTCACAGCTCACCTTGAAAGGATAAAGAAAGCAAGAACACGTAGGCCAAGTGCAGTGGCTCAAGCCTGTAGTCCCAGCCCTTTGGCAGGCTGGGGCAGGAAAATCATTTGAGCCCAGGAGTTTGAGATCAGCATGGGCAACATAATGAGATCCTGTTTCTACAAAAAATAAAAAATTAACCAGGTCTGGTAGCATGCACCTGTAGTCCTAGCTACTCAAGAGGCTGAGGTGGAAGGATTGCTTGAGCCTGGGAGGTTGAGGCTGCAGTAAGCAGAGATCAGGCCACTGCACTCCAGCCTGGGCGACAGAGTGAGACCAAAAAACAAAACACATAAAATAAAGAAGACTGCACAGAAAACTCAGTTGAAAGCTCCCACACACTAAGTGGCAACAGAGCAACACATTCCAAACATCCAACCAGTGGCCAGAACCGGGCCTCTGACTAGGAGGAGCCCATGTTCTTTCTCCAGCCCTGTGTGAGCTGGGGATGTTCCACTGGGCTCCCCGATCCTCTGCTGCAGCCATATCCAAGCACCTGCCAGCCGGGAGGTCCTGCAGAGACCCATCCTGGTTGAATCAGAAGAAGAGTCATATCCAACTGAGAGGACAGGGTAGGGAGGAGAGAGGGGTCCACAGACGTATGAGCCATCCAGGACCAGAGCAGGGACACATGCAGGGCAGCAAGCTCTGAACCCCTGATAGAGGCAGGACAAAGGGACGCTGTCCCCCCCAAAGTAGGCCTCAAAAATAGTTACCCCACAGGCCTGTCCCCCAAGTCCTTCTCCTTTGGAATTTATCAATTCAATTAACGGAATACATCAGGTCGGGGAAGGTTATGGACTATCAATTGTTCATAACTTAGTAGAAGTTGTTTAATTGCATTGCCTCCCTCTCTCTCTCATTCCCCTCTTCTATCTAATGCAGGGGTGTCCAAGTTTTTGGCTTCCCTGGACCACATTGGAGGAAGAAGAATTGTCTTGGGCCACACATCAAACACAGCAACATTAATGATAGCTGATGAGCTAAAAAAAGAATCGCAAACAAATCTCACGATGTTTTCAGAAAGTATATGAATTTGTGTTGGCCCACATTCAAAGCTGTCTTGGGCCACATACAGCCTGCAGTCTGTGGGTAAGGCAAGCTTGATCTAATGTATTTATCTATCTATGTGATTCATGCTGGCTGTGAGCAGCCCAGTACCCACAGGTGTTGAGCATTAAAAGGTAACACAAGCCTGTAGGTAAATTTCAGCCACAACTGAAGGAGGGTAGAGATGCTTTAATAATCTATTATTCATCCACCTCTCCCTGCCTCTTTCTATCCATTCATCCACTCACTTGTGCATCAGTTATTAATAATTCCAACTGGGTGCTAGGGCCTTTGAATTAGTTCAATCCCCTTTCCCAGGAATCTCATGATCTGCAGGGAAAGACAGATACATGAAGAATACAAGGTGACAGGCACCTCGGTAGGGAAACAGAGTGTCACAGAGGGCTTCTGAGAGGATGATTCGGGTAAGCAGGGCCCTAAAAGATAAGTAGAAGTTGACCAGGAGGACAAGGTCATAAAAGGACATTCCAGGTGGAGGGAATCGCAGATGAAAAACCAGAAAGTCTGGGAAGACCAGGGCCAAATCCAAAGTTCACCCTGGGAGGAATTCTCTTTTATTGCTGATTTGAGATAATAGCTAAACAAGTTTCCCACATTTTCCAGTCATAGGTTCTGTTTGGGGTTGACTTATTTAAAGTTAGAATGGTAATGGTAAGAGAAAGAAAAAGCAGATGGAACAAAGTCCCAGGAGTGGTAATAAGTAAGTCAAGTTCTGGTAATATCGAGTTAGCAAGCCAAGCTGATGTGGTTAATTCAAGCAGTCCTCCTACCCTGTAAAGAAGATGGAAAACGATGCCAAGCCTGTGGCTCAGCATGGGAGAGGCCTTCCAAAAATAAAGTATTACATTGCTGACATATTAGATTTTTTTTCCAGGGCCCATTTAGTAGGGAGGGGCACTGTCCCCCAGATCCAGACCACAGAAATATTTCCCACATTCACCCCATCATATAGAACTTCCTCAAAGTTAAGAAACTCTATTTTTAAAAAAATGATAAAAACCCCAGAAAATATTACGAGCTACCATTTGTTTGCATCTTTGAATATGTTTTTTAAATCAGATTGCTTTTCTAGCTTAGGCACCCCTTTTAGATTAACTGTAACGAAAGACTGTGAGTTTGAATGGGACAAGGGAGATAGGAATTATGAGAAAGAGATCCCTGGCACAGTCCAGAGTGCAGAGGTGTAAACCAAAAAGTGACTGCAGCAGGCATCAATTGATTCGAGTTTTATTTATTCAAGGATGCAGCCTGGAAAAAAAAAAAAAAAACACAAATCATGGGAGCATCTGTGACCTCTCTGCTTTTTCCAAAAGGAGTTTGGGGAACTTCAGTCTTTAAAGGGGGAAGATAAGCAGGAGGGAGAAAAAGGGAGGGAGGATAGTCAGTGAGGTAGATGGTTACATTCTTGTGAGGCTCTGCTAAGCCTGCCCCACTCCCACCTCACCCTGCCCATAAATCTACATTTTACATGTGAAAAGGAGTAGAGGAAAAGAAAAAGTCAATTTTGCATTGTCTCCTGCTTAGTAAATCTGTTTTATATAAGATAAACAAACAAAAAGAGGGAGAGGAGGCAATGAGGCTGACATGGGATTGTGAAATTACAACTCTGTGTTTAAGAGTAAAAGGAAGACAATATTGGTGACTCTGTCCCCAAGCTTAACTTCCCCTTTAGTATAGTAAATTTGGGATCCCAGGTTTAGTTTTTGTTGCTGTTTTCACAGAAATTAGGAAAAGCTTGGAGTCAGCAACTGGCACCCAGCCTCTTGGTCCAGGCAAGAGGAAGATGGGAGAGTGCCAAGGGCAACTTTGCCCACTCTCCACCCCCTAGGGCTTCAGTTCTGGGAGTTAAAGTCGGTGCCACAACTTAGGATCTTCAAGCCATGAAATGCCTGGATCTGAAAGAAACAGCTGCTGGAGAGGATCATCAACATCATCAACATGGATCATAGATTTTTAGCACTTCTTGTAACTGAACAGTGCTAATTACTTCACATGCGTATTCTCAATCTCCACACCAACCTGGAAGGGAGGTGTTATAATCTTCATTTTACATATACGAACTCGGAGACTTGGGGAAGTCTCGAGCCCTGGACCACACAGCTTTGAGAAGCAGAGCTGAGCTCTAGTCCGGTCTGCTTTTCTTGTGTAACTGAAGTACAGATTCATTCACTTGTCACTTGCAGGTCCAAGTAACAAGAGCAAGGTGTGGTATAAAGAAAGTGATTTTTTATTCCAAAGCCAACTTGGGGGAAGAAGTACAGGTTACACTATGAAGCATCTGCTTTTACTCACCTTTGGGCTATTTCCTTTTTGCAGGACTTGGATAGAGTGGGCACACATGCAGACTGGCATAATCGGCATACAGTAAATATGTGAATGATTGGCAAGGGCACTGGGAGGATAATTGCCTCACCCCTGTCTGTATCAAAAACACGATGCTTTGTATGATTGGAGAGGTTGTACTCATTGCCCAGGGTTGCTGTAACAAAGTGGTTTAAGGCAACAGAAATGCATGGTTTCACTGTTCTGGAGGCTGGAAGTCCAAAATCAAGCTGTTGGCAGGGCCCTGCTCTTTCTAACAAGTCTAAGAAGAATCTGGTGCTTGCCAGCAATACCTCGCAGTCCCTGGCTTGTAGATGCATCACTCACATGACCTGTGCGCACATCTGTCTCTGTGTTCAAATTATTCCTTTTATAGGAACACCAGTCATATTGGATTAGGAACCACCCCAATTACCTCATTTTAACTTGATTACCCTGTAAACAGCCTAATTCCAAATAAGGTCACTATCTGAAATATGAGGATTAGATAAAGAAAAACTAGATAAAAATTAAATAAGAAAAACTTCAGGATGTTTTTAGGGGGACATAATTCAATCCATAGCATACCTCAACTGCTAACGTTCCAAGTTCAACCTTGATTCATCCACCGCCTGCTATTGGCTCCCAACTAACCCTGCTCTGAGAATAATGCTGTCCCAATGCCTCCCCAGCGCTGGAGATTGTCTAGATCTGTGGTTGGAACAGCCTGTCCCCAGCCCCTGAACCTCAACTCATCCAAGCTCATTCCTATTGTGCTCTCCATGGATTTCAATGAGGTGGGAAGAGACCTCTCTACAGGCAACTCACCAATGTCACTTTTGTTCCCACTTGTTAACAGCATCTGGCAGCTCAGCACTAAAAGCCCGGTGCCTCTCTGTCATAATCAATGTTTTGTCCGCTGCTTCTGGTTGGGCAATTTACATGCAGCTGCGGACAGTCAGCCATTTCCCCAAAAGCTATTGTGTGCCTAAGAAGAAAAACTTGAGTCTTTTTAATTAACCACCATCTCTCAACATGGAAGCCAAAAGCAAGCATATTCACTTTACCTCACTTCACCCACAGATGTTCCCCTGAGGTGGGGGGCTGGGGGAACGATAATGACATGGTAGCATTTGTATTACATTTCAAAGCACTTTTCCATCCGCAGTGTCATGGAAATAAGCAGCGGGGCAGGGAATCCCCACTGGGCTGATGGGAAAACTAAGGCCAACCCCTGTGACGAACTAATTGGTACGTGGTCTCTTGGGCCAAGCATCATTCCATTTTGTCTCCTGCTTCCCATTCACAAGGTCAAGAGAAACATTATTTAAACAAATGCTGAGCAAGGATGACATCTAACATCCAGAATGGTCCCTGTTCTTCTAACCACACTGAACTTTCATTTGGAAGAAAGCACTAAGTTTCGTTGCACCCCCAAACCTTTGCGCTGGCTGTTCCTGCTACCTAGAAGGTAGCTCCCTTCAGTATTCCTCCTTCAAGTTTTGGCTCATGTGTCAGAACCCCCAGGGGGCATTTCTGAATGCTCCCATAACATACTCTCATAGAACCTTACGCTTCAAACATGTAGCACAACTGAAATTAGTTGATTTGTTGTGTGATTATGTTTAACAACATCTTTCCTGGGAGACCAAGAGCAGAAACCAAGATGTGTTGTTCATTCCTATTTCCCAATGTCCTCATCCTCCTAGAACTGAGCTTTGCACTTGGCTCAATGAATATCTGTCAAATGAATGAATGAACGAACATCATCTCCTCCATCCACCCCCTGCCCCCAGCAGAACTACCCCTTCCTCTGCACCATGCCCCTATCCCCTAGCACTTTGTTGATAACTAGTATAATGAAGGTGACAACACCTTGAAACAAAAAGTTGTGACGCTTACATGATACATAATCCATGTACTGAAAAAAATGCTTGAAAGTGGGGCCAGCAGAAAGTTCATGACACAGATGTGTTACAATTTGTCACACGTTAATTTGGGTCATAATTATTTTTTATTTTTCTCCTCTTCCAGATCCTCCTTGAGGATGGTGACCCTGTCTTACTCCTTCAGGACATAGCACAGACAAATGTTTGTGAAATGAATGAACTAACGAGTGAATAAACACACCCAATAGTTACAGTAGAAAATATTTCACGATGCTAGCAAACATTGCCCAATAAATTCCCTTGGTAAAATAGAGGTGCTTCCGTTTTAATAACAGAATTTTTTAAATAAGAGACCACCTGAAAACCTGTTAGAATGTATAATTTTCCACTCCATTTTCCATGAAGACTTTCTCATAGCCTTACAAATTTGAGACTCTCCTGTGCTATATTTTCATTCTGATCAATCTCAAAGCATAATCAGCATATAAAACCCAGAACTCACACTGGTAAGAGACCACCTGAAAACCTGTTAGAATGAATAATTTTCTACTCCGTTTTCCATGAAGACTTTCTCATAGCCTTACAAATTTGGGACTCTCCTGTGCTATATTTTCATTCTGATCAATCTCAAAGCATAATCAGCATACAAAACCCAGAACTCACACTGGAAATAGAAATATACATTCTCTGAGGGCTTAAACATTATTCCTGGCCAAAACTACTTCACATATTTAGGAACAGACACAGTAGCCAAAAGTAGAGCTAACATTGGGTCATGGAAAGAAGAGAAACTTTGAAGTCAGATTGATCTGGCTCTTCCAGGGGCCAATGCTTCTCTGACTTTATTAAATACAGAATCATAGGCAGGGTCAGAGGAGTGAGGCATCTTGTTAGTATGCAGATTCTGACTGTCTAGGACTAAAGTGGGGCCTGGTATTCTGCATTTCCAACAAGCTCCCAAGTGATGCTAATGCTGCTGGCCAGGGACCATGGGCCACCCTTTAGAGCATATATCTAAATTTACCCAAACATAAGATGGGGCTGGCAACCCATCTCCTTTGAGAGGCTGTACTGAGAGCCTGTAGTGACACTGAATTATAAAAACCTCAGCCTGATTGCCTCTCCCTCCCCACTTTGGTGGGGTAAGAGTTCAGGTTAACAAATTCTGGAAAGAACCTTTGAGGTACATTATATCGTCACCTCTTTTCCAGAGTGGTAGATGTAATGGAAAGGTCTTCTGGTGCGGGTAACTAGTCTTCCTCCTGGAAACCTCCAAGCTCCAGAAGCAGCAAGGAGTCTCTTTAGGGTAAGTGACATAATTCTGTTCCATTCCCACTGGTCATTGCTGCTCTCTTAACCATTTTATGTTCAATAGGAGATATTGTCTACCCTAAAATATGACAAATGAGTGAACAGATACACAAGCCGAAAAATGCAAAAACAGGCAATCAAGCTTAATTCAAGTCTTATTATTTCATGTGTATAGCATCCTCGAGCCTGAGACTTTGCATTGTGTTTTATAGTGTGCAGACAATCAGGGCTGGCATTTCTAAAGGGAGAAAGCAGAGGGAAAGAAAAACCAGGACTTGACTGTGAATGAGGTTTTGGGATAACGACAGGCTCCTTGGCTGGCCATTCATGACCATCCACGATGTGACCTCCACCTGATTCTCTGGCCTTCCCCCTCACCACAGCCTCATCCCACCATGCTCAGTTCATGCCATGCTGCTTCTGGTCCTAAACAATCTGTTACCCTGCCCTACCCCAGGGCATTTGCACACACTATTCCTACCACTTTCAATGATCTTCCTTACTTGTCTGGGATATAAACACTGGCCCATCTTTCAGGACCTCGTAGGTAAAGTCCTTCCTGACCCAAAATGACCTCTCTCTGCTCTGGCCTGCCCCCTCAGATTGTCACCACTTGTACTTATTTATAATCTGTTTATGTGTCTGTTTCTGGCTCCTATACTGAGTTCACTCAAGTAGTCACCACGCCCTGTTTATCTGTATGTGCAGAGATCACACCTCTATCTTAGCAGATCTTAGTCTTTTATTTTTTCTTTCTAAGACAGGGTCTCACTCTGTCTCCCAGGCTGGAATGCAGTGGCATGATCATGGCTCACTGCACCCTTGACCTCCTGGGCTCAAGTGATCCTCCCACCTCAGCCTCCCAAGCAGCTGAGATCAGAGGCATGTGCCACCACACCTGGCTAATTTTTTTTAAGTTCTGGGATATATGTGCAGAATGTACAGGTTTGTTGCATAGGTGTATATGTGTGCCATGGTGGTTTACTGCACCTATCAACCCTTCATCTAGGTTTTAAGTCCCACATGCTAGGTATTTGTCCTAATGCTCTCCTTCCCCTTGCCCCCCACCCTCCGACAGGCCCTGGTGTGTGATTATTTTTTGTAGGGACAGGGTCTCAGCATGTTGACCAGGATGGTCTCGAGCTCCTGGGCTCAAGCAATTTTCCCACCTCAACTCCCAAAGTTCTGAGATTATAGGCATGCGCCACTGTACTCAGCTCTAGCCTTTTTTGAATGAATGAATCTATCCTTGTGGCAACACTACTTCCATGCCTAACTCTATGCCCTGATCACATGAAATAGCTTTTCCTTTAGGCTGATATGTCTATTTCCCCATTAAACCGTGAGTTCCCTGAGTAAATAGAGAATTTACTGATTATACCATGTTGTTAATTCCCTTGAGGACAGGTCCTGGGTCCCACATCTTCAGTACCTGTTGACCCCCAAATATTTGTTTAATGAATATGAGTTGCTTTGGATCAAAGGCCAATAAGCCTCTCTCACAATACAAAGAATAAATGCCTGGTGATAAAGATTTTTTAAGGCTGTCAAGTGCATGTGTTGATTTATGGAACAAATTAACACGGCAGCATCAACACTTCCAACCCTGCCGAATCAGTTTCAGCAATTACATGTACCCAAGGCAGGGCACAGCTGCTTGTGAGACACAACATGAAAGAGGTCTCCCTTGGCTTGCTCAAAGGTCTTCAAGATATTTTTAGTCGACAAACAACCATGTGTCACTCATCAGGCATCCCATTAAACCAAATTGTACAACTTGTTAGACAGTCTCTCATATTAATTGTGAAGGCTCTGTATGTGACTTCAATCCTCCTGGGTGCTGAGCCTACCCCAAACCCAGAGGTGGGATGCAAATAGGCTTGAAAAAGCCTGACCCCATGGCTTCTTTTACCACCCACAGTCTTAGCCCACCCATGTCAGTACAATTTTGCACCAACTTCCACAGGGAATTAACAACATGATATAATCAGTAAATTCTCTATTTTAAAACTCCTGAAAATATCTAATGGTATAGGAGATAGCTAAGCTCTCCTACCACAAAGTATATTTAGAAGTTTTATCAAAAGACACTATACAGTACACATTAAATGTTGCATGTGTGTGATGCATACATACACTGATCGTTCTGAGCCTCCAGCAATCCCGCAGACATGCCATCTCTGAGCCGGTGGGAAGAGGCTTTGGAAAGGGAGCTATGGCATTTTAAAGCAAATCTCACAGGTGCCTGGAGATTCTGGAAGGTCTCTGAATGAGCTGACAGGCTGGCTTCCTGGTACCCAAGGCTCAAGCATGGTAAAAATGTATCTTGCAATGAGGCTTGCCTTGTCACAGAGTCAGCCCTCAGATGTGAGAGAGAAGCAGAAGGTCACTTGTGACCTTTCCAACTCAGTGGATCCCTCACCTCAACTGCCCCGTCTCCCAGGCTCTCCACAGGAATGGACTCTCCTTCTGCCTTCTGGAGGTAAATATTTTTAAATAGGATCACTTAATTTTATATATGCAAAAACTAGTAAAATATGTGGGGAAAAATATATAGTGGAAAGCAGAAGCACATTCAAAATATCCACAGCAATTATAACGCATCTAAAAATACATTTCACAAGACAAATACAAGCGCTTTCTATGAAACTGTACTAAAAGGCATTTTCAAAAGACCTAAAATGAGAGATTATATTCTTGGATGTGAAGACACACACTGTGTATTTCTTTACTCTTCCCCAGATTAATTCATGAGTATGATGCTATTTCAATCTGAATCCCAATGGTTATTATTCACTGAACAAATTGATCATTAAGGTCACTTGGAAAACAAATGTGCAAGAATAGTGAAGATGCATTAAAAAAATGCAGAAGGGAACTTGAGAGCAAGTTTCAGATACTGAAATTTATATTAATCTAAGATAATTAAAAAGATTAAGTAAGGATGGGGTTAGGGTACAGCAACACCTTTCGGGCTATTTCATAGCCCATAGAGGAATAAGACATGGAGACCAAAGGGACCAGGAGGCCAAGCAGGAAGTCAGAAGGAGCAGCCAGATGGGGACCCGGGATTTACAGGGCAGCTGCTGCTAGGTCTGCTTTGCTGAGTGCTATCAAATGCCTCTAAGCCCATTAACATATGTGATAGGAAAGATATATATATACATATATATACACATACGTATATGTATACACACATACATATATATGTGTGTGTGTGTGTGTGTGTAAAAGTATCCACCAATACTTCTTGCCCTTCATCTTTAATGAAAACAAAACAAAGAGTATGGTACCAGCAAAGAAATAGACATAAATCAGTATAACAGAAGGGAGTACAAAAAAAAAAAACTGTTACATATGAAAATTCAGTGAGCGGAAAGTGGCTTTTCACATCAATAGGGAATAGACTATTTAATAAGGAGTATTGAAAAATTCAGCACCAACTTCCACAGGATATTAACAACACGGTATAGATAATCAGTAAATTATCTATTTAAGAACCCCCAAAAATATGTAATGGTACAGAAAATATCTAAGCTCTCCTGCCACAAAGTATATTAAGAAGTTTTATCAAAAGAGACTATATAGTACACGTTAAATGTTAATGTGGAACTTTTGGAAAGAGATGATTAATAGATACAAACATACATATCACAGATTACTATCTCACTCCACACATAAAAACAAAATTTCAGTGGCTTAAAAATACAGCTGTAAAATCACTAGGAAGAAATGTAGAATTATTACTAAGACTTGAGGTGAAGAAGGCCTTTTTTGCCTTTCTCTTTAAGATTTTTTTTTTAATGTCACAGAAAACCCAGAAGTCATTAAAAGGGGGACAAGAATTGACACATCTGACTACATAAAAACTTAAACCTTCTACCAGCCAGGGAAACATAGCAAAACCTCGTCTCTACTAAAAATACAAAAGTTAGCCAGGCGTGGTTACACATACCTGTAGTTCCAGCTACTCAGGAGGCTGAGATGGGAAGATTGCTTGATCCCAGGAGGCAGAGGATGCAGTGAGCCAAGATTGTGCCACTGCACTCCAGTGACCCTACCTGAAAAAAATTAAAAAACCTTAAACCTTTCCATGTGAAAGTAGTGCCAGATAAAGGCAATATATTCACAACCAGAAAAGGATAAATATAGCTATAATATGTTGAAAATGGCTACAAATAATGAAAAGAAAAGCCCTCAACTTTAAATGATCAAATTTCAAGTAGGCAATTCACAAAGAAAAAGAAGTAGCCTATAAATTTGTTAAAAGATTCTCAATGTCTTTAGTAATTAAAAATACATATACCAAAGCAGTATTTTCCCTACAGGACTGAAAACTTGGTGAAGGTGTGGAAACACAGTCCTCTTGTCCATTAATAGTGGAAGCTGAAATTGACGCAACCTTTTTGAAATGCAATCATCTAATATTTACTGAAGAACTTAGTCCTTGACCCTGCATTTTATTTCTAAGACTCTCATTTGAAAATGTTCCCTCCTATACTCAGAAATACAGTGCTACGTGATTTGCAAATAGTGAAAATGAGGAGTGTTTTTTTCTTGAATCAATTGTGTAACATTATATCATATTCTTCAGCCAGTAGAAAGAATGAGTTAAATCTAAGTAAAACGACATGAACAGATGTCCGTAATATGAATACATACTGCCTGACACTTCCCATTTAAATTCAAGACTGTGGGCCTGCTACATAACCACTTGTATACTGCATCCATATCTTCTTTCTTCCACACGAAAAATAACGGTTCTCAAGACACAAGAGATGATAGAATTTTAATATCTCATAATTATTCATTTGCTTCATCCCACATTACATACATAACAATTTCAGAATAACAACAGTAATGCAACCATCACCAATATGATCTTTGAAAGTCAAAAAGAAGTTGTTTCTGCATTTAATCTTATTCTCCTCCCATTTTTATGTATTTACACAGTCAGAGCATTTAGCAACTACAGACTATTCTCTGACCCTTAAAAAAAATAATGACCAGGTGCGGTGGCTCACCCCTGTAATCCCAACACTTTGGGAGGCCGAGGCGTGCGGATCACCTGAAGTCGGGAGTTCAAAACCAGCCTGACCAACATGGAGAAACCAGGTCTGTACTAAAAATACAAAATTAGTCAGACATGGTGGCGCATGCCTATAGTCCCAGCTACTCAGGAGGCTGAAGCAGGAGAATCACTTGAACCCAGGAGGTGGAGGTTTCAGTAAGCCAAGATCGTGCCACTGCACTCCAGCTTAGGCAACAAGAGCAAAAATTCAACTAAAAAAAAAAAAATTGTTAGTTCTGCAAATAACTATATTTAATGCTTATTACTAATCCTCATATTCCTGTCTTTCTAGTTGTTTGGGTCAGCTGAAGTTCATTTGCCAATGGATTTCTCTTTAAAGACTCAAAAGCCCTGTATTTCTTAAGTTCTTGCATACAAGTAATAGTCTGTTCCCTTTTATACTTGAATGTCAGTGTTAACGGACATAAAATCCTTGGCTTACATATTTTTTCCTCAAGTATATTTAATAGGTTACTCCTGTTTCTTATGTAATGAAGCATCACTTCCTAAAAAGGTCGTGACAGTCTCATTTTGTTACCCTTTAAAATTACTGGTTCCTTGGACCTAGATGCCCACAGGACTTTTTTTTTCTTTATGGTTCAGTAATTTTACTGGAATATATCTTGGAGTTTGTTGTTTTATTTCCATATCTTAAGACTAGAGTATGCTCTTTCAATATGGAGTTTTAAAATCATATTTCATTTCAGGAAAGTTTTTTTTATAGTTTTGGTATTTATTCTGTTCTCTGGCTTTGGTTTTCTTCTTCAGGGACTCCTATTGTCTACATGTTGGATTTTCTTTGCTTATCTTTAATATCTGCCTCTTTCTCTTGAGTTCTTTTTGCTATTTGCATTTATCTTTCATTTCTAATTTTTTTTCCTTTACACCTCTATCTCAATTAAGACATTTACCATGTTTACATTCTTTTCAGTTCCTTCCAGTTTAGTCTTTATTTTTTATGTGTAATTCTTTCTTGAGTTCTATCACTTGGATTCTGAGTTTTTCTCATTCTGATTTACGGCATTCTTTCAAACATTGTATTATAATGTGTCATACATTTGAAATAGAAGGTCACACTTTTGTTCCATTTTGTGGCTTATTTCTTTGTCTACAGAAATGCTATTCTCCTCCTTGTTCTCTTGCTCTCTTACAACTTTTGATTGGCTTTGGTCTTGATTCTTTCCTATGACTCATTTTCATATAAAACTAATTTTCCTGAACTTCTAGGAGGCGTTGTTCGGATGTTAGAAGCACTGACTTCACAGGCCTCCTCCTTCTGTTGTTTTTGTCTGGTCAAAAATACATGGCTTGCTCTGGGAGATTTCCTGGCCCTGTTTTCTCCTCCCACTCTTATCTGGACTTTATCTTTGTCTCTACCTTCCCTGTCTGGCTCAGTTTTGATTCCACAATCAGCAGTTTCTCATGCGTGTCGGAGCCTTGCCTGGAAAGGGATCTCCGGTTGTCAGTTTTAAGAGCCCACCAGGGCTTCCCTTGCATGTTCCCTCTATGGGCTTCAGCAAAATCTCTCACAGGATTGGCTAGATTCTCTAATTTGCCTGCCATCTGCAATAAATATTGGCTAATTTGGGGTTCCTCTGCACTCAGGCTTGTCAAAGACTTCATTTCTTCCTGCTGCTTCTACTCACACAGATGCAGATCATGTGGTTGTCAGTAATTCCTTTTCCCCACCGTGTTTTGGGATTTGTGAAGATACCTTAGTAGCTAACTTTGTTATAAATGTGGCCCAAGTACTTTGGTTTTGTTCTCTAATTGCTTCGTCTGGTTTTTGAGGGATAAGGAGATTCAAAATCTATGCTGCTGACATTGATGGTTTTTCCATTTGGGGTTTTTTTTTTTTTTTTATTTTTTTCCTGTAGCCTTTCTATGCTGTTTAAAAAAAAAAAAAAAAATTGGCCAGGCACAGTGGCTCACGCCTATAATCCCAGCACTTTGGGAGGCCAAGACAGGTGGATCACTTGAGGTAGGGAGTTCAAGACCAGCCTGGCCAACATGGTAAAACTTTGTTGCTGCCAAAAATACAAAAATTAGCCAAGTGTGGTGGCACATACCTGCAATTCCAGCAACTGAGGAGAATGAAGCACAAGAATCGCTTGAACCCAGGAGGCAGAGGTTGCAATGAGCCAAGATCATACCTCTGCATTCCAGCCTGGGCAAGAGTAAGACTCCATCTCAAAGAAAAAAAAACTTCAAAACTTTGTTTAATTATTTATTTATTTTAGAGACAGGATCTTGCTCTGTCACCCAGGTTGGAGTACAGTGGTGCAATCATAGCTCACTGAAACCTCAAATGCCTTGTGGACTCAAGCAATCCTCCCACCTCAGCCTTCCAAGTAGCTAGAACCAAAGGCACAAGCTACCATGCCCATTGATTTTTTTTTTATTTTTTGTAGAGATGGGGTCTTACTATGTTGCCCAGGCTAGTCTCAAACTCCTGACCTCAAGCCATCCTCACAGGCATGAGCCACTGCACACAATCAACACCGACTTTTTACTGTGTGAACTTTTATAGTCTGAGTTCTTCACCACAATGAGGCATTACTTTTTAAATTTGTCTCAGTTGATACACCACTTCTTCAGGAACACTATCCCTGATCTCCCCTACCCTAATATCAGATATCAATATTGTAACCCTCGGTGTCATGGTCGTAGCTCTTTGAACCCTTCCTTCACTTCACTGCTCTCAGTTTATCATTATAAAAGTGTGTGATTATTTTACAGTTTAGGAAACTGAGAGCTTGAGAAGCAGAGGTAATTTTCCCAAAGAAATGAAGCTGTTCGAAGTTAGGAAATTCATCCAGATCTGTTCAACACCAGGGCCTTGCCTTCCTATGGGTGGCATTGTTCCACAAGAGCCAGAGGTGATTCTCCAAAGACTGCAGTGGGCAGATACCAGTGTGAGGGCCACACGGTAGAGTCAGAGGCTGCAGAGAAAATGTTTCCCTAGCTGAAAACCAGGACACGCATGCTTAGCATGGAGGTCCTTGGGGGTCACCATGGAAGCAAATCTCTTATACAGGAGGCAGGAATATACAATGGGTAAGTGCACAGCCTGTGGAACAGGGACACCTGGGTTCAAACTCTGGCTCTGCAACTTAATAAAGCTCGAGAAAATTGCCCATCTGCCCTGTCTGTGCCTCAGTTTTCTCATCTACAGAATGGAGAGAATGAGCATTATTTCATAGTTATTTTGCAGATCCATTAATATACATAAATCACTTAGAACATTGCCTGGCATGTAAGTGCCCAACAATTTTAGCTATCATTATTACAAAAGGATGGGGGTAGGGTAGGGAGAGGCTCAGAGTCTTCTGAGATTGGGGCTCTGGTTTTATTTTTCCCTTTAACTGCATCCTCTATTCATACGGCTCCTGTTACTGAGCCCCCATCTGGTCATATGATCAGAGAGCCCCCCCCCCATCTGGTCATATGATCCAGGCCAATCAGGGACAAGAGGTTGGCTAAGGAATCAGCATTCAGAAAAACTAGTTCCTTTTAGCCTTTGATAGACCCTCATTGGGTTTTTCTGGATTTCCTCCAGCCTAAGTCCACACCTTGAAGCTTCTGATAAAATTTTAAAATTCCTCCTCATCTCACCTCAGATAGGTCAGGGGAAAATCAAGTTTGTCCACTTCAGAGTGTCTTGATGGCGAACATCAAAGGCAGCATCAGCCCAGCCAGCAATGATGGGAAAATTTCAGTATTGAGGCTATGAGAACAGGTGAGAGGTCCTCACTCACTCAGGAAAATATCAGAACCACCCAGCATCTTACTCACTCTATAGCCCGTGACTTAGCAACATCTCTCGCGAGGGTATGGAGGGTTCATAGAACTTGGTTTCCACCTAGTGCTACATTTTAACAGAAGACACCTTACCTTTAACCAAAGAAGTGACTTTCTAATGGTGAGATCTCAGGCACCATGGCAGATAGATGAAGCAATGGTTGTCAGTAACCTCCAGATGCTCTTCAACTAGAGCTCAGGTCACCAAGCCAGAGTGAGGATGGGGTGTGTTCTTGGCAGTAATCTCAACAGAGAGAGAGTGTAGGTCCCATATGGGAGTGTTGGGGCTGGATAACTTGTGTGGGAATGAAGACCCAGGAGCCTCAAGTGCTGAGACAAGCAGACATTAGTGACCATTCCAGAAAAAGCAAAAAATGCCCAAAAGATGGGAAAAATGGGGAAATGACATAAAGAAAAACCAAGATCTGGTGAAAGCTACCTGCTACCTTCTATAGTTGCGAACACCAAAGAGGCAGGAGACTGATGGGCAAGGATAAGGTGGGGCATTAGCTTCTGGGTGTCAACAACCCACAGGGAAAGAGCATCAGCAGCTGCATGCCCCAGCCTACCAAGAATGCTGTTTTCCCACGTTTAAGATGAAGAAACACAGATGCAAAGAGGCCAGGTAACATGCCAAGGATCCCACGATGACACATCAGTGGGCAGCAAATTCAAATCCACATCCCATTGCTCCAAAGCCTTTGTTCCTCACAACTGGACCAGGGTCTAACTCCTGACTCTGTCATCCCTTGTTGTCTGACCTTGTTCTGATGGCTTAGCCTCTCTGAATCTAAAACTCATCTCAGAAACAGAGGTGATTCCTTCAAGGCATATGGGTTTTATTTCTAGTATGTTGCCTGGTGCCTAGAAAGCTTTGGTCTATCTGTGCCAACTCCCCACCATCCATCATCCACTGCCATCTGCACATAATCTTTCAAGCAACTATTAATCTGCTGCCATCCTCCATCTTACCTGCCTCATTCTCTTCATTAAATCTATAGAAACTGTCTCCTAGAAAGAGTTATATAGCATTCGTGGAAAGTACATGGGGAAAGATTACAGTTTCATCAATGAATTCCAATAACTTTGACTTCCCTCCATGACATTTCAGAGCAGCCAAAAAAATATGCTTTTCCTAGAGAGTCAACTGACATTTGGAGAATTATGTTTTCTGTCTTATGGTAGGGAAATAATCCCTCTAACCCTTAAACATCTGTCAATAAACCCAGCAGCAGATCAACTGAGAGGTCAACCCTCTGATGGCCTCCAAGGCCTTGTCTGGAAGAACACAGGGAGACCTGGCTGTGTGGGAGGAGGTGAAGGAGAGAACTGGGCCCAGGGGTACTATCACCTGTGGATTCTCATCCTGGCTTCAAGAGTCAGAAAGATTTTCTGAGATGTTCTGACTCTATCTTTGCATTTCACAGATGGGGAAACTGAGGCCCAGAGAGGGGAAGCCACTTGTCCAAGTAACTGCTAAGCCTGAAACTTGCACTCCTAGTCCAGGACATCAGCAGCCTGCCCTTAGGGAACTGGGGATTGCCCCATCATCCGAAACAACTCCAGGCTCCATCAATTGCTGGCAGGATGCTGGGTCCTCAGCAAGTCTGTTTAGCCTTAGTTTCCTGATGTGGTAAAAGGGGAATGACAAAGTCAGCCTCATGGGATTAAAAGAAGTGAGCATGTGAACAACCTGGCACAGGCTTTTTGCCAATAGCAGGCACTCAAATAGGGTTCTATTCCTTTTTTTTTTTTTTTTTTTTTTTTGGAGGGGAGAGACAGGGTCTCGCTATGTTGCCCAGGCTGGTCTTGAACTCCTGGCTTCAAGCAATCCTCCTGCCTCAGCCTCCTGAGAAGCTAGGATTACAGGCACATGCCACAGCACCCAGATACTATTTTTTATTTCTTATAGAGATGGGATCTCTCTTTGTTTCCCAGGCTGGTCTTGAACTCCTGGCTTCAGGCAATCCTCCCTCCTTGGCCTCTGAAAGTGCTGGGATTACAGGCATGAGCCACTGTGCTTGACCCATTCCTCTTCTTGTCTAGAAGCAGACCTTAGCATAAGGATTTAAATGCAAGTTATTTATTTGAGAAATGATCCCAAGAAGTCCCAGTTGGGGAGACGAGAAGTTGACAGGAAGGAGAGAAAGCCCATGTAGAGAACATTTATAACTAGGGCACACTCTGGGCTCCTGGACCCAATCCCTCTGGTGATCTCTGTAAGACAGTGTGGAGCCCCCCTTTACCCCTTACTGAGGACGAGGAAGCTAATTTTTCTGTTCCCTAACTCTCATCCTTTGCTGGCTGAGGGCTACTCTTAGGACCTCACTCAACTCCCCAGCACTTCCTGCCTGCCCTGAGCACCAGCTGAGCAAGCCCGAGCAAGCCCTGGGACGGGAAGTCACAGGTGCTTGCTGCTGGTAGCCATCTACCTGCATGAGAACAATGAGCGCCCATGGAAGACCAGCACTACTCTGGGAGCAGCCGCCACAGTCCAGCCCTTGAACCACCCAGATCCAATGGTGCTCCAAATTAAGCTCACTCTCTTCTGTCACTGGATTTTCAATGTGACAACAGGTTACAGTTTCTTGTATACATAAATAAGCAAACAAATTTAGAACAAAGGGAATCCTCCCACCTCAGCTTGCACCTGCCACTGTGCCTGGCTAATTTTTTTTTTTTAATCTGGGTCTCACTATGTTGCCCAGGCTGGTCTTGAACTCCTGGGCTCAAGTAATCCTCCTACCTCAGCCTCTCCAACTGTTAGGATTACATATATGAGCTACCACACCTGGTCCAGTATGGTCCTTTATGCAAAGAAAGGCGAGGCACCCAGGCTGGAGTCCTTGATTATTCAAACAAATTTAGAACAGTTCTTGCTGGGACAGTTGGTCCTGAGGTTATCATTAATATTCATTACTGGCCTGGCGCGGTGGCTCATGCCTGTAACCCTAGCACTTTGGGAGGCCAAGGCAGGTGGATCACTTGAGGTCAGGAGTTCGAGACCAGCCTGGCCAACATGGTGAAACCTGTCTCTACTAAAAATACAAAAATTAGCCAGGCGTGGTGGTGGGCACCTGTAATCCCAGATACTCGAGAGGCTGAGGCAGGAGAATCACGTGAACCCAGGAGGCAGGGGTTGCAGTGAGCTGAGATCATGCCATTGCACTCCAGCCTGGGCGACAGAGTGACTCCTTCTCAAAAATACAAACAAACAAAAATATATATATAGGCTAAATTGTATCCTCCCCAAAATTCATATGTTGAAGTCTTAACCCCCAGTACCTCAGAATGTGACTTATTTGGAGACAGAGCCATGAAAGAAATGATCAAAGGAAAATGAGCTCAGTTAGGGTGAACCCTAATCCAATACGACTGATATATTTATAAGAAGAGTCCTTTTGGACACATACAGGCACAGAGGAAAGACCATATGAAGACACAGAGACAAGATGGCCATCGACACGCCTTCAGAAGAAGCCAACTCTGCCAACACCTTGACTTATGCCTTCCAGAACTGTAGACAATGTATTTATTGTTTAAGCTCCTGGTCTATAGTAACTTGTTATGGCAGCCCTAGAAAGCTAATACAATCCTCTACTACCCTTTCTAGAATCCCCCTGGGCAGTTCTATTAGTTTAGGCTCTTGCCACTCCATTCCTAAGAGTCTGAGTTCCAGGTACCATGCCCTGGTACCATGCCTGTCACTGCTCATTCACGGCTAACTCCAGGACTGCAGGCACCAAGAGAGGCCCCAGGGTATCCCCTGAATTCTAGACATGCTCTTTCCCGGCCCAGCTGTGTAGCAACTCTACCTCCTTAGGATAGCCATTGATAACTAATCATTACCCCCGCCAGTATTTTAACTTCTTTCTCTGGCTGTTAGTGCACCAGCACAAAGGAGCCCAATGTGACCAGGAAAAGGCTGTGATTTTAGGGGAACCCTTGCTGTATTCCCTGGGAACCAGAGCTTCAGCGCAGTAGAGCCTAAAGTAACAAGGACAGAAAATGCAAATCCCCACATGAGTCCCAGGGAGTGATGATGACAGGACCCCCTCCTGCATCCAGTTCTTGTTCTCACTCCAGGTTGCCATATCACCCCATAATTGGATCCAACAACCTTCTACTAAGTGGGTCTCACAGGTTTTGTGCCAGTGACTGAGGGCAGTCCTAAGAGCCATCAACCTCCCCTTTTTCTCCTAGCATCTCATGGATGGAGTTCAAGGAGTGAGTCAGCAGCCTGAGCTGTCATCTGAACCAGAATGGTATCTGGCACACAAAGTAAAGTATGTGTTAAAAACATAAATGTAGGGGTGTACCTGATGATACACTAATGTGCTTTAACAGAGAACAGCCCTAGCTCTGACTCATCCATCAAGACCTGCCCCTGCCATCAGCTCCTCCCTGCAGCCTCTCCTGACCTGGAACACTAAAGAGGGACAACCACACACCTACTGCAAGGATGACAAATGATTATGCAGGACCGATTGTTCTGTCCAAAGTGATATGTGCACGTGATCCCCTTCAGTCTGTGTGAGCCCACCTTAGGTGAGGAAACTGACTTGGGGAGATTAAGGAACTTGCCCAAGGTAATTTAGCCCATGGTGGCAGCTCTGAGGTTGGAACAAACTCTACTTCCTTCCAGAGTCCCTGCTCCTCACTTGAGAAGTAACCAAGAGGTGAGCCTCAAACAGAGGGTTGGAGGAGAGGGGAACCAACCCACACTTTTTTTTTTTAAGAGACAGGGTCTTGCTCTGTCGCCCAGGCTGGAGGGCAGTTGTGCAACCATGGCCACTGCAGCCTTAACTTCCTGGAGTCAAACAATCCTCCTACCTCGGCCTCTCAAGTAGCTGAGGCCACAGGCACACACCGTGAACCCAGGTAAATTTTAATTTTTTTTAAGAGATAGGGTCTCACTATGTTGCCCAGGCTTATCTCAAAATCCTGGCCTCAAGCAATTCTTCTGCCTCAGCCTCCCAAAATATTAGCATAACAGGTGTGAACTACCATGCCTAGTCCAGTATGGTGTTTTTTCTTTTTGGTTTTTTTTTTTTTTTTTTTTTTGGTCTTTGTTTTAAGATGGAGTATCACTCTGTTGTCCAGGTTGGAGTACAGTGGCATGATCCTGGCTCACTGCAACCTCCACCTCCCAGGTTCAAGCAATTCTCCTGCCTTAGCCTCCCGAGTAGCTGGGACTACAGGTGCGTGACACCATGCCCAGCTAACTTTTATATTTTTAGTAGAAATGGGATTTCACCATATTAGCCAGGATGGTCTCGAACTCCTGACCTTGTGATCTGCCGACCTCGGCCTCCCAAAGTGCTGGGGTTACAGGCATGAGCCACCGAGCCTGGTCCAGTGTGGTTTTTTTTTTTTAATTTTTATTTATTTTTTGTTTGTTTGTTTTTTCGAGATAGAGTCTCGCACCATCGCCAGGCACCAGGCTGGAGTGCAGTGACACAATCTCGGCTCACTGCAACCTCCGCCTCCCGGATTCAACCAATTCTCCTGCCTCAGTCTCCCGAGTAGCTGGAACTACAAGCACGCTCCACCACGTCCAGCTAATTTTTGTATTTTTAATGGAGACAGGGTTTCACCATGTTGGCCAGGATGGTCTTGGTATCTTGACCTCGTGATCCGCCTGCCTCAGCCTTCCAAAGTGCTGGGATTACAGGCGTGAGCCATCGCACCTGGCCCAGTGTGTTTCTTTATACAAAGAGAGGCGAGGTGCCCAGGCTGGAATCCACAGTCATGTGCCTTCTCCCTCCCCACCCCTGTGCAGGGCCCCTCCCCGCTCACTGCACCCATTGTGCTTGCTATTTCCACCAAAACGCATGTTTAGTTTGTCTGAACAATTGAGTTAGCATTGTTGGGGGTGGAGGAAGAAGCACGGAGAACAGGCCTGCACACCCCCCGACCCAAAGCCCACCCCACCCCTGCCCAAGGAGCCCTGCTTGAGAAACCAGCTTTAAGAAATCTGGTTCTGAAATCTGGCAAGTGTAGCCAAAATATCCCACAAATGTCCTACTTTTCAGTGTGTAAAGTTAAAAGAAGATTTTAGGAAACAGGTGTGTTTACTCTGAACCCAAAACAGCATTTGGTTTCCTTTTTTATCTATATCTTTAAGACAGTCACAGCCAGGAAGGCTACTGGGTGGCATTTACAATTATGAGCAGGTTGATGCAGTATCATCTGCCAAGGTGCCGCATTGAGAACAAAAAGGAGCTGTTTCGGGGTGACAGGATGTCATGGGCCCCATGCCATTCCCCAGCCGTTGTGGGGCAGGGCTGCGCGAGCCCTTTGAGAACACAGAACGTTCTTTCCGCACAGCATGTGGCCTCTGCTCTATCTCCCCTTGGATAAAAGGATAGAAAAGCTTTCCATTGATGCTGACATTCAGCCTTGTTTCATGGTTTCCATAGAACCCATTTCTTAACTGTCTTGTGACCAAAATTAAAGACAGACAAGGCTTAAGGGGCACCTAGACGTGTATCCCCCACGTCTGGAATAACGGAGCTGGCATTGCAATGAGATAATTGTGCTTTGTACTGAGTAAAGACAGGGCTCTGGGCCTGGAAGCTTTGATTGAGAAGGGGTAGGTGGGGTGGTCTACACCTGCCCCCAGTTGGTTTCCAGAGGTGTAGGGCTGAAAAGGAGACAGCGCAATGCGACAAAGTTCTAGACGCAGCCAAGGGGAATGAGCATCAGTGGAGGGTGCCTGTTTGCAAGCCCCTTGAACAAAGGGTGTAATGGGTGGAGACTGGGTTTGGGATTCCCGCAGACCTGGTGGAAGCCCCTGTCTGCCACTTAATGGCTGTGCAAACTTACATATGGGACTTCCCTTTTCTGAGCTTCTGTTTTCTCATCTGTAAACTGGGGATCACAATACCCATCTCACAGGATCAGTATGTGTCTTAGGTCAGGTTCCCCAGAAGCAGACCCTGAGATGAGAATTTAGATCAAAGTGATGTTGTAGGAAGGTTCCCAAGAAAACCAGCAAGGCAGAGGGAAAAGGGAAACAGAATCAGGCAAAGATGCTGTATCAAGGTTTTTGTGTGGCCTGTGGACCTGCAGTGACCACCGCAACACCTGGAGTTTGTTAGAAACCCAGAATTTTGGGGTCCACCCTAGACCTACTAAATCAGAATCTGCTGAGAATCAGAATCTAACAAGATCCCCAGGGGTTTGGAAAACACTGGTGCAGGACAAGCCTCAGAGATGCTCCATCCAGGAGGATCAGTCCTTGGTTAAGTAACACCCACGCTGGTGGGGGCGGCGGCATTAATTCCCAGGCAGCTCCAGGTCCCCACCCTGGCTGCCTGAGGGCAGCCCTCTGCTGGGGGAGACACAAGTGCTGGCTGTTGGAAACAAAAGCACAGAAGCAGGTTCTCTGAAAATGGTGACTCTGGGCCAAGGGGCGGGGCCGGGGAACTGACAACGTGCTAGCATCCAGCACTGAAGGGAGCTGGTCAAAGCCCTCACCTCCCTTCGGACTTCAGTTCCCATTGGTTTCCTGCCCTTTCTTCCCCGATCCTAGCTGCCTTCTTCCTTCCCTTCATTCCTTCAAAGTCAGACAGAGCCCAGCTGAGCACCTCTTGCTCCTCCTGCTACAGATGACGGGGTCACCTCTCATGGTCTTGCCAAGAAGACCCCTACCCAAAACCTTATTTCCTCATCTGAGTCTCACATCTGTCGACTTGTCCCTTCTCTCTCAGTGCCCCTGGGCCTTCTGCCTGCCTGCCTGCCCGCCAGCCTGGGGAGGGAAGCCCAGCATAGAGGCTCCAGGAAGAAAGTTGCTAGGGTTTGGCGGGAGGGAGGTTGTAGGTGGCTCCCCATTAGTGTATCATTTAGTTTGGGGCACTGGCACCGTCCCAGCTACCTCTGCTAATGTCACCCAGCCTGGTTCCAGATGTGACCTGTGCCAGTGTGAGGTGCATAGAGCACAGGTGTCCCTTCAGTGCCACCCAGTGGGGCGCTGGTGCCAGCCCCATGACTGTGGGTCACATCCCCACCTGCTCCTCCCTCTCTCCTAGCATGCCCAGGCCCCTCGCCTCTCATTCCTACCTCAGTTTCCCTACCTTTCACGCCATTTCCCCTGGAGACTGGAGGCCTGCTGAGGCTCAGCCCGCGGGCCCTGGACCTGAGATCTTCTCCCTGCCCACTCTAGCCTGGATCCTGTTCCTCCCACAGAACTCATCCCCTGGACGTGGTCTGAAACATCCTGCTGCCCGGCCCCCAACCCCACTGCACAGATGCCAGTGAAACACTCTTCCTTTTGCATGACCCTGGCTGGGGTTCCACCCCAGAGGGAACTAACCTAACTGCTCAGTGGTTTCTCCTGCCTTGGTGCCATCTGGACATGGCTTCCTCCACCTTCATGGAAGCCTATGAAACTCCAAAGTAACTGGCAAGGCCAGCTTTATGGGCATGGGACTGACCTGCACTTGGTTTAATGTTCCACTATCACCACCTTATGATTCTTGATCATTTTTAAACATGAGTTTCCTCCCTCCAGGCCCTTCCAACTTTCCTTCTTTCCTCTACCTCTCCCACCCCTCCCCACCCCTTCATGCCCTGCCCTAAGAGCCCAGTAGATAGTGACCTATTTTTAGCCAGGAGAGCGAAGTTGTCACGAATCAAGAATGGCCCAGACTGGGGCTGGGCAGTGGCTCACACCTGTAAACCCAGCACTTTGGAAGGCCAAGGCAGGTGGATCACCTGAGGTCAGGAGTTCCAGACCTCCCTAGTCAACATGGTGAAACCCTATCGCTACTAAAAATGCAAAAATTAGCCAGGCATGGTAGTGGGCACCTGTAATCCCAGCTACTCGGGAGGCTGAGGTGGTAGAATTGCTTGAAACCAGGAGGCAGAGGCTGCGGTGAGCCAAGATAACACCACTGCACTCCAGCCTGGCAACAGAGTGAGACTTCCATCTCAAAAAAAAGAATGACCCAAGTTGGGCAGAGGAATCCACTCTGGTGCCTTTAAGCTCCATCTAGAATCCTGTTTGTCAGAACAAATTATGGGGTTGTGGGTCTATATTTTCACCCTATATCTTTCCTTTTTGATACCCCCATTCAGACAGTGAGCCCAGGCTTCTAATTCTAACATCAAAGAGTAGGGTCTGAGAGAGTTAAAAAGAGGTCCTCAGAGCCAGGCATGGTGGCGGCACCTGTAATCCCAGCTGCTCAGAGGCTAAGGCAGGAGAATCACTTGAACCCGGGAGGTGGAGCTTGCGGTGAGCCGAGATTGCACCACTCATTCCAGCTGGGCATCACAGCAAGACTCCAAAGGATTTGGGAGTGGAGGCAGGGAGTCCTGTGTTCTGTCCCTAGGCTGGCCAGGCCCCTGTGCCTGGGATTTATGTACTCTATACCTATGCCTGATGTATTAATTTGTTTTCATACTGCTATAAAGAACTCCCTGAGACTGGGTAATTTATAAAGAAAAGAGGTTTAATTGACTCACAGTTCAGCATGGCTGAGGAGGCCTCAGGAAACTCACAGTCATGGTGGAAGGTGAAGGGGAAGCACGACACCCTCCTCACAAGGAGGCAGGAAAGAGACGTGCTGAGTGAACGGGGAAGAGCCCCTTATAAAAACCATCAGATCTCGTGAGAACTCATCCACTATCACGAGAACAGCATAAGGGAAACTGCTGCCATGATTCAACTACCTCCACCTGGTCTCTCCCTTGACACAGGAGAATTATGGGGATTACAATTCAAGATGAGATTTGAGTGGGGATGCAAAGCCTCACCCAACCTGGGCAATCAGGTTAAGATGCAGGGACTCTGTCACCACCAAGAAAGGAAGTCGTGAGCAACCTGAGGTTCTCAGCCATGTTCACAGCTGCACTATTGCAGCCAGAGACAGAGTTCCCAGCCCTGGCTATAGAGAATCACCTGGGAACTTTCAGTTATCCTGATTCCTTTGGTGTATGAGGAGGTCCAGGCATGGAGATGTCTTAAAAACTCCCCGAATGGCTCTTATGTGCAGCCAAATTTGAGCAGCACTGATCCAGGTGCAGTGTTAGAGGCAAAATGAGCATCCTGGCGCTCGGCTCTCCAGCACAACTGGGCCTGGGCCCACCTAGCCAGGCAGTGAAGCTGGGTCCCACCCACTGTGCACCAAGAGGCAACCTCACCCAAGGTCAGCAGCCCAGGGCACAGCCAGGGCCCTGGGTGTTCTCCAGCCAGCTCCTCTGTTCTGCTCTCTGGCTCTGTTGGGATCCTGAGCCTTAACCTGCCCTGCCCCTAGCTCTGGTCTCTCGATTCCCTGCTCCATCCACTTCCTTCTAGAATAGCTACAGTGAGCAGAAGGAAGCTGTTCATTATATTGACACAAAGCAGGATGATCTTGTATAAAAATCAACTCAAACAGGAGTGTACAAAGGCCTGATCCCACCACCCCAACCTCATCCCAACTGTTATCCCCACCTGGAAGTTAGTTCACGGGGTCTTTGAGGGTTTCAGATCTCTACATAATCATGGATTGTGGATAGAAGAGCCGAGAGGGTGGAGCAGAAGTTCTGAATTCAAGTCCTGGCTCTGTCACTTCCCAGCTGACTCTGTCAGTCACTTCCCAGCTGTCCGTGTAAACCCAGATCACAGGTAAGAAGATGCTGTGAAGATGCTGCTGCTTTTGTCTGTGCACCATTCATTCCTCGCTGCACTTCCCCACCCCACATGTGGCTTTGACAGGGCTACAGGTCAAGGACTCCGCTCTCCCAGACAGGAGGTAGACACCTGGCCCAAATAAAGCCAATCAGACTCACCATCCCAGGAATTTCTTTCTTGAAAAGTACAACCTAATAATTTCAAACAAACAAACCATTTAGCCCCTTTATCCCAGTAGAGACAGCCTGATGTCTGCTGGCTAAGTTCCCAGGGGTGCTATGGCTTTGTCCTTTCAGGGAAATGGCTTTTTTTTTTTTTTTTGCTTTTTTTTTTTCCTTTTTTTGTGAGTTCTCTCACCTATCTCCTCCCAACAAATTCCTTTTTAGTTTAAGTTAACTAGAGTCAGAACCTGCCTCTTACAGCTAAGGAATCCTAACTAACATAACATGTCTTAGCATCCTCACTTCACAGATGAAAGAACTGAGGCCCAGAAGAGGTCAGGCTAGATGTAAGGTTCTATATCTACTTAGTGATAGAGTCAGAGCTCTAATGAGATCGCCTAACCCACACCTGTGCATCAGACTTGTCTCAACAACAGACATTGGCAAGAAAGTGCTGGAGAAATCATTTCTCTGCAAAGAAATAAATGCAAGAAGGCACCCAAACTGAAAGCACCAATACGATTCTCTTGGGTTCAACACAGAGCCCCAACCACCCTAACCAGGCAGTACAAAGACACCAAAAGAATGAAGAAAAAAAAAAACCCTTAAACCTCTGTGCTTAGGACTGAACTTTCAGACAGCCTGGCACATAACCCATAAAGAGGGAACCATGAAAGTGGAGATGTTCCCTTTTTTTAATTTTTAAGGAATATTTGTGACAATTGTATATAGTTTTCAAGGTTAATGGCATCTCCATTCACAATAATGAAAGTTTCATTTATCTACATATTAGTGTCCTGAAGCTAGCTTAATTTACATAATCATAAATTGCATTTCAACTGTCCTCAGCAGCTAGTTCCTCATTTGATGAAAACGTAAACGGTAATTTTATTTAGGCTCAATTGCATAAATACTGCATTTATGCAGCATCAGGAAATAGCATTTTAATCTAACCAGCAAGTTGGGCTCATTACAACAAAATTAGAATATTGGTTAAAACATCAAGTCGGTTCCCTGAATGTCTTTGAAGGCCCTGGTCATTGTTGTGTTATTCCCCAGTTGGTTTTAATTGTATTTGCTCAAAACTGGAAAAGGCTAAGTCCTCAGGATGAAAATGTTCATTAGACTCCGGGTAGCCTGGAAGGTGCAGGTAGCCAGTGGGCTCCAAGATTCCGAGAGAGCACCAGGAAGGGGAGGTCCCAAGTGGACTGAGACCTGGGAAGGAAACTATTCATTATTTTTGTTTTGGTGGGTGTTTCTTTTTTTGAGACAGGATCTGGCTGTGTTGCCCAGGCTGGAGCACAGTGGTGTGATTTCAGCTCACTGCAACCTCCACCTCTGGAGCTCAAGCCATTCTCCCACCTCAGCCTCCCAAGTAGCTGGGACTATAGGTACACACCACCACACCTGGCTAATTTTTGTATTAACACTTTTGGTAGAGATGGGGTTTTGCCACGTTGCCCAGACTGATCTCGAACTCCTAGGCTCAAGCGATCCTTCCACCTCAGCCTCCCAAAGTGCTGGGATTACAGGCATGAGCACCTTGCCCAGCCAATTTTGACACAAGACAAGATGCTCCAGTATAAAAGTCAGTTCAGACAGGTGTGAACACAGGCCTGATCTCACCACCCTATCCCCTCCCCAACTCCTATCCCCACCTGGAAGTTAATTCACTGGGTCTTTGTGGGTTTGAGATCTCCTGTGGATCACCAGTTTCTTGCACAATGCCAGGATCTTAGCAAGGTGCAGTGACGAACCCCAGATACAAATAAAACCTTGCCCTGTCCTCACGGGCAGGAAATAAGATGCACAAAGTGTTTTGAGACAAGGAAGAGGGAGCAGAAAGACCCTTCCTCCACAAAGGCTCTGGGAGGAGCCAGCCTGGCCTGGCAGAGGGAGACACTGAGGCTCAGAAGGGTGAAGCCACGTGCTCAAGTTCACTGCCTAATGCAGAGGCCAAGATGCAAGTCAGCAGAGACCAGAAGAGATTCTTAAATGTTCACTGGGAATGTTGCACTCAGGTTCGCAGGGAGGCAAAGGGGAAGGCAGGGTGCAAAGTGGCAGTGGGATTCCTTGTGACATCACCCTTGGCCACAGCTGCTGCAGGAAGCACCAGCCCACACGCCAGTACCTGCAGCTCCCACCACAGCTGAGGGCTTCTACACTGTTCTCCAAAAGACACATGAAAGGTAAAGTGAGAACGGAACATCTCACCGGCAATACCTGTAGAGCCAGCTTCATTCACACCATCTCTGGGCTCCATGGACGCGCAACGCATTTCTTGTTAATCAAAGCTCTGTCTGATGCCCACATTCTGCACAATGGAGGTCACAGCTGTCTGACCTGTAGCTGGGAGCAGACAGAGACTGTGCTACATAGAAAATGGGTAGATTGGGTTGTTAAGTGCAAGGAATTAGGTGTTTTCAGCTGTTCCCAGCATTTGTTCACAGAAAGTAGAAGCAGTGGCTAAGACAAGAGATTTGTCCCAGCGGAGAGCAGGCCAGGGTGGGAAGAGGTGATGCGTTTATTTCCAGTGGCTCCTGGCAGGGAGTCAAGCTCTTTAGAAGAGAATTCTCAGACACTACAGTTCTCTGTAGACCAGAGAGGGGACAGAGGGCCAGTGAACGCAACACAACCAATTTACAGGACGGAGTGATCCCACAATGGCCTGCACAGCTCCCCGGCTCCTCCCCACACGTGTCACATGGATGCAATACTTTTCACCTTTCACGGTGCTCTTGTGACATGCAGCACACCCAGGACAAATGTGCCTTGTTACGACAGTGCTCTGAAAGGCAGCCTTTGTCAAACCTGGATCTCTCAGGGAACCTGTTAAACTGCAGAGGCCAAACCCCACCCCAGCCCCGCTGAGTCTCCACTTGGTTGTCCCAGGCAGCTCTGGGGGACCCTAATGAGAACACAGCTCTTTATCTCTTATGGCCTTCCCAGGAGCCAGGACTCTGGACCCTAACCAAATTCCTAGTCTGCTTAATCGAGGAATGCATCTGTAATCCCTCCCAAGGGCAGTTTAAACTCCCGACTTTAAGATAACAGCACAAACATTTGACCGAAGCCACGTTCTATGAGAACACTTTGCTATAATTTACTCTCTAGAACTTACAGGCAAATATTTGTTGAAGGAGTGATCCAGGGAACTCAGTGATTTCTGATCCCCAGCTTTTCCATTCTGAAGACCGGCCATGACCTTACCCAGGATAGCTGGGGAGATTGCCCTCCAGGATGCCCTGCCTGCACATCCCTTTGTGCGCTGCATTGTTCTGGAGACAAACCCTGCACTAGGATGTCTGTTTCTTGTTCCTGGACTCCTGGATCCTGAGAATTTGCACATCTATTGCTTCAGCCAGGCTTCAGGGACCTCCTAGTCACTGTCAGGTGGCTTTGGGCCAAGCCACTTTCCTCTGCATGTGAATATATGTTCTCCCTGGTACAGCCAATGGCCTCCTGGGTACCATGGCCCAGGGCTGTGCTATCTTAACTCTGGAGCCCAAACTGAAGCACGTGGAGGCTGTGATACCTCCTGTGTGACACCGTTTGACATGCCCCACTAGCAATAATTCAGGGCTGATGTTAAGGTAGTGAGTTTCCTGTCACTGGAGAGATCCAAGCAGAAGTTGATCTACCATGTATCAGGAATGGCAGCAGTCTGTCACTAACAGCCATTAACTGAGGCATTGGACCTCTGGACCATTGATGTCCTTTCAACTCCAGGTGTGTTTGATTCTGTGAATTTCTTTTCTTTCTTTTTTTTTAAAGACAGAATCTCCCTCTATTGCCCGGGTTGGAGTGCAGTGGCACAATCTCAACTCACTCCGCCTCCCAGAGAATCAGGTGGGAGTCCGCTCCAGGGCTGCTGGGCATTTATTCTGAGTGATTCTCTCACTTCAGCCTCCTGAGTAGCTGGCATTACAGGCTTTTGCTGCCACACTCAGCTAAAATTGTGTATTTTTTGTAGAGATGGGGTTTTATCGTGTTGGCCAGGCTGGTCCCGAACTCCTGAACTCAGGTGATCTGCCTGCCTCAGCCTCCCAAAGTGCTGGGATTATAGGCATAAGCCACCGTGCCCAGCCCGATTCTGTGAATTTCAAATATGGCTTCCACCACTGCGTCATTAAAAACATCCAAATTCTGCCCACACAGCTCTCTAACAATCAGACTGGTTTTGCACAAAGTTGTAAAATACAATTTAAGTATCTCCTAAGTGTCAGAATCATGAGAAAGAAAAACAAATTAATCAACAAAGAATCCCGCTTCAACAGTTTTCAAGCCAGCTTGCGTCTGTCACCAAACCACAGGTGAAATGCTAATAAAATCCAGCTTACATCAACAGCATAACAATTTAAAGATGGCCTATTTTTCCAAAGAAACACATATATAATACATTTCCAGACATGGCCTTTTTAATGAGTATGAACTTTTTTAAAAGAAAATTATTAGAAGACAGCAAAAGTCTGCTGGAGAATAAAACGTAGCAGAGTCACTGCTGAATGGCAGAGAAAATCATCCAGGAGGCCCATCAGTGGGGGCAAAAGCTGTCTTCTTCAGGTAATCTAGCAAGACGAATGCAGCAGGAGGGATCCTTAGAGAAGAGGCGACTAGCAAGACAACAGTAATGAAGTCATTTCACCTTTCTAGCCTAATTTGAAGAAACGAGGCAGTCGGACCCTGCACCAGCTTTGCATACTGAATGTGAGTTGCAGAAGGAGAATCAACATGTGGGCTGAGCCCATCATAATCAGAATAAATGCCCCGGCAGTCTAGGAGCTGACTCCCACCTGCCCTTGAGCCTCAGCATTGCCCTGGACCACGTGACTTGCCTTTCTCAAGCCCAAAGCCTCTTTCTGCACTTCCATGCTTTTGCACATCTTCTTCTCTCTGCTCCTTCTCTCCTTTTATCCACCTCAACCTTATTCCAAAGCCAGATGCAAAAACTACCTCCTCCAGGCTGTCTTCCCTGATCTGCTCTGTAATGTTGAATACTCCTTGCTGTGGGCCTGCGAGCCTTCAAACCCTGTATTCTGCCCATCATTACCATTGTATTGGCACATTTCTCACTCTACGGTGTATTTCCTGCCTCCTAGACAGACTCTCCTACTAGATTGGAAACTCTTTGAGGGAAGGGGCCATGTTGTAGACATCGTTGTCACCTGGTGTAGAGCACAGACTTCAGCAGCCACTAGATGCCAATAAAGGCTTATGGAAGACGGACAGAGCTGAGGTGGAAGGCATCACCTTAGAAAGCCATTGACCCAAATGTTTAGGCCACAAAATCTCCTTGAAAGGTCTTTACTAAGATGGAGATGTAAAAGGATATAACCAAACCAGTGATTGTCTGAAAATTCCAGAGATTTTGATATTATACTCATGACCTGAAAGGCACGGTCCCCTCCAATGGAATCTGGGGTTAAGCCTTGAAGTCAGGAAGGATCAGACTCACAGCCCAGCTAGCCACCTTACTGTGCAGTCTTAAGCAAGTTATATAACCTCTCTGAGTCTATTTCCTCAACAAATAGGCAGAGACAACTGCCCTGTAGGGTTGTTGAAAGGTTGTAATGAAATAAAGTCAAGCGGAAGTGCCAGACACCATGATTCTCAGTAAATGTCATGCTCTTCCTCCACTACAGTCTGAATGCTTTTGTGTCCCCCAAACTTCATGTGTTGAAAACTAGTCATCAGTGTGATGGTAGTGGGAGGTAAGGTTGTTGGAAGTTGATTAGGTCAAAGGCCAAGTCCTCATGAATGGGATTGGTGTCCATATAAAAGAAGCCCCAGGCCAGGCATGGTGGCTCAAGTCTATAATCCCAGCACTTTGGGAGGCCAAGGCGGGTGGATCACCTGAAGTCAGGAATTCAAGATCAGCCTGGCCAACGTAGTGAAACCTCGTCTCTACTAAAAATACAAAAATTAGCCAGGCATAGTGGCAGGTGCCTGTAATTCCAGCTACTCAGGAGGCAAAGGCAGGAGAATCGCTTGAACCTGGAAAGTGGAGGTTGCGGTGAGCTGAGATCTCACCACTGTACTCCAGCCTGGGCAACAGAGTCTCAAAAAAAACAAAAGCCCCAAAGAGCTGCCTTCCCCTTTCACCAGGTGAGGACACAGCAAGCAGACACCATCTATGAGCCAGTGAGAAATGAATTTCTAGCTACCTAGCTTATGGTATGTTGTTATAACAGTCAGAACAGACTTAAGACACTCTTCTCGTAGAAGCACCTGCTGGGAGATTTTAGACCACATGACACCTTGATCTTTCCACCTGTGGAATAGGCAGGCATGCTCTCAACTTAGGAATAAGCTTATGTAGAAAGACAATATTTATAACAAACTCCATTTATTCAAACTGTTGTGTAAGTGTGAAATAGTCATCCCGTTCTTCCTAAACAATGTAGGAATTACCAACTGTCATTTCTAAGAGGATTAAGGGATTGTCATCCATTAAAGACATGCAGTTAGCAGAGCGAATGGTTGCCTGTGGAAGAGGCATGTCTCCCCAGTGAGGGGGGACGAGTCTGTACGCTGCTCTCTATGGCTCAGTGGTCCTCCTAGCTTTGTGCATTCCTCCCAGGATGTGCTGGAAGAGGGTCTCATATAATTCCTACTGCAACATTTTGAGGTTGGTAGTATAATCCATATTTTACTGATGAGGAAACTGAGGCTCAGAAAGGCTTTCTGAGTTCAAACCCAGTGCCCTCTACTCATCCTTACCCAAGATGCTGCAGGAGAAATGGTTGGTTGCATTGCAGAGAAGATGGAGCCAGGTGACTGCTAAGGTGTCTTCCAGGTGTTATTTTCTCCAGGGCTACAAGAAGAATAGCAGGGGCTGAGAATTCCTGGAATGGGCATCCCTCTTCACTTCTCAAGAGGAGAAAGGGGAGGTACTTGAAGTGGAAATTGTGGCTGTTGGAAACATAACAGCACTCAAAATCAGATTCATGACACACCCCCTATAGTTATCTGCAATGACGTAAAAGTGTCAATGTTTTTGTCCATAAAGGGAAAATTTAAAAACTCAGCTATGATCATGTCCTTGGGAGACAATTCTCAGGGGTCTTTCAGGGTTACAGCTGGGTAGCCACGCATCCCAAACTGCCTAGGACAGTACCAGTTATGCAAACTGCCCCAAAATAATGGTCAATCGTGACCCAACACTCTCAGAAGTATCCCGATGTATGTGGTCATCCAATAATCAAAATATGAGGACACATTAGAATCACCCGGGAGCTTTGTAAGTATGTTGATTAAATCTGAACTCATGGGGGTGAGATCCAGGCATTGGTGGCAGGGATTTTTTTTAAGCATGGTTTTAATGAGCAGCCAAGGTTGAAGGCTGCTGTCCTCGATAGAAGACATGAGCCTCCTTGATGATCAAAGGGGCATCAGGTCCCTGGATAGCAGTTCACTTGGGTTCGTGGGGCGGGGACTCCAGCTAGTCCTGCAGGGGACTTGGGGCAGCAGAGGAAGAAGCAAGAGATTGGTCTGGCAGACAACATCCATGGCCCCGCCATGGTCACTGGTTCTTCTCCTGCTTGTGTTCACTTACCTCCATGCTTCAGGAAGGGGCTGGAGGCTCCTGACAGCTCATGCCGGGTGCCAGCTTGGCAGTGAGCAGGTAATTAGTGCTCATGGTGCTCCCAGAGAAAGGCAGTGAAGGAAGTCACCTGTTTCACCTTGAAGCAAAGAAGGAGAACCCAGAGAAACAGATTTTTCCACACATTTTGGAGAGGTTCTGCCAGAGAATTCCATCGAGGCATGTGGAGTCAGGCCACTGGCACAGATCAGCCCCAGAACCCAGGACGAAATCGTGTCCTGTGCAGGGTTTCTTGAACAGATTGTCTCCAGATGTTTCATCTCTCCTAATTAATGCTGCGAGGTAAGTCTCTGGCCTCTCCTTGCACACCAGGGAGTTTCTTGGGAAGAGAAGGGCCTGACATCTCCTTGTCCCAGCTACAAAGAGAACAGCCTATCCCCAGGGAGTTCTCTTGGGTTTTGAATCACTTTTGCAGCTCTGGCATTTATGCTTCTGACCAAAAAGCATTTGCAAGGGGAGAAAATGAAGGTGGAGGTTTGAGAAAGGTTTTTCTTCCTAAGAGGGGCAGCAAACATCACTATAGCTAGACCTGAGTGGTGTTGGTAGCTTCCAGATATATTCTAACTACTTCCTACATTATGCCTGTCAGTATTTTTCAAACTATGCTCCTGAACCTCTTCCATGATATATTAGGAAAACTTATTCTATAAAATACTATTTAAGAAACTTCAATATACATGGGAAAACATTGTCATTTGTGGATTTAACAATCACAGTTTTGACTTATGAGTAAGAAAGGTATTGGCAGGATATTGGCAAAGATATAGGCAAGATATTGCTAAATCCCCCCCAAGAGAGTTATAACAATTTACACTACCACCAATGTCATACTCATACACACCTCTCACTATCTTGGCATTTTCTAACTTTTTAATCTTTGCCACCCAGAAAAAATGAAAAAGATTATTTCCACATTCTGCAGGGGGTTTCTGGTTTTTTTTCTGTTGTTGTTGTTATTGTTTTGAGAGGGAGTCTTGCTTTGTTGCCTTAGCTGGAGTGCAGTGGCACAATCTCAGCTTACTGCAACCTCCACCTCCTGGATTCAAGCAATTCTCCTGTCTCAGCCTCTGGAGTAGTTGGGATTACAGGCAACTGTCACCATGCCTGGTTAATTTTCGTATTTTTAGTAAAGGTAGGGTTTCACCACGTTGGCCAGGCTGGTCTCGAGCTCCTGACCTCAAGTGATCCGCCTGCCTTGGCCTCCCCAAGTGCTAGGATTATAGGTCTGAGCCACTGCACCCTGCCTATCTCCTTATTTTTTTAAATTTATGTTTCTTACTAATGAGACTAAGTAAATTTTCATATGCTTAAGAAGCAGTTTTACTTCCTTTTCTGTGGACTTTTTGTATTCTTTGTCCATTTTTCTTATTGGTTTGTAGGAACTCTATATATCAGAGAAACTATCCCTTCCTCTGTGACATAACCTGCAAACATCTTTCCAATTTGATGTTTTTTTAATTTTGTTTATATGCATTTAGTTAACTCCATTAGTGTTATTGAATTTATTAATATTTTCTTTTGTGGTTTCTGACTTTTATATCATACTTTAGAAAGACTTGTAAGGAAATTTCTTTTTTTTTTTTTTTTTTTTTTTTTTTTTTTTTTTTTTTTTAAAAATAGTTTGAGAGTAACCCAAAATGTATATTTGAGAGTGTTATTATTTTGAGAAACCACACAACACCAACCCAGGTAAAA
>CAUYLG010007383.1:0-45001 GCA_963573385.1 Cacajao melanocephalus
CCCCTTCCTCTCTCCTCCCTCCCTTCTCTCCCCCTCCTCTCCCCTCCCCCTCCCTTCCCTTCCCTCCCTCCCCTCCTCTCCCCCCTTCCCCTCCCCTCCCTGCTTTCCCTCTCCTCCCCCTTTCCCCTGCCCTCCCCTCCACTTCCCCTCCCTTCCCCTTCTCTTCTTTTCCATTTGCAGCTTTTAGTTTTCTACCCTGACCTCAGTACAATTCTGGCGAGGGTTTGAGGGGAGTTTTAGTGAGTGAAATTTCTCATTCACTAAAGCTACATCATTCCTGAGAGCTCAAAAATCATTTTCCAGTCTGATGTTCTATTTCTTTTTTTCACCAAGTTGACTGGTAAAATGATGACAAGACACCAAAGAGTAACATTAGGATTTTGCATCCTGAGGCCGAGGGAGATTGCCAGCACTTTGAATCTGATCCTAAAGAGTAGATGTGCAGTGGCCTGGGCTCTTGTGGCTGGCCCTGGGCGTCCAACCTGTCTCACTGTTACAGAGAGCTGGTCTGCATTGTCCGGGCATGGCCAGGATTCAGAGAGGAGGAAAAAGGAAGCTCTGTTTAATGTAATCTAAATACCAGCACAAAGCTGCAGGTGTCTGCCCAGAGAAATACAAGTGCCATTTCTCTTAGGCACAGGAAGTCTTCTTCAGGCTTGTTTAAAGAAGAAAGACCAGGCAGACACCCCAACAATGAGGATACATTATGTCTTAAAGAGAGTAAAGAGCCAGTGAACGTAGACCTTCCGCTCCACAAATCCTTTCTTTTGCCTCTTCAAATTGCTGTTTTTAAACATTATCCTGACATACGACCTGGTTTAACTTGACGTCCATAATAAAAACATATTCATTTGAATAAATTTCAAATCAGTGACAGTTTTGCATGCACCTGATGCATTTTTCTGTGGATAAGTTGATAGTGTTTAGGCACAGCTCCACGGACTTTCTTTCCTATAGCTTCCTTCTCCACTCCCCTCCTCATTTCCCACCCCTGCCACCACGGCCTCCACCACCATCCACACCACACTTACATTCCGACGTTGCTTTCCCGCAGCGTTAAAGTGTGGGTAGTGGCATTGTAGGTTGTCTTACCACTTTAAATATGTTTTTTAAGCTTCCTCAGGAGACGGGTGAACTAGAGCAAAGGAGAATGGAAGAGTTGATTTCATTCCCCTACCTATCAGGGAAAGAGAAAGAATAGCCAGAGGAAATGAGGTCTTCTGAAACTCCAAAATGGGATTCAAGAACAATGAAGCCTTCTGGAAACTGGCGTGTTAAGGAAAGTTATGCTCTGTCACAGGAAGGGTGAGTGAGGCACTGTGCCTTGTGAGGTCTCTGGCCACGCTCTGTGGCAGCTGCAGACAGGACAGCAGCCTGGGAAACGAGAGGTGACTTCACTTGGTAACACTCAGACTTGGACTGAGGAAGATCGGAGGCCCACCGTTGAGTTCTTTGTATTAAAAGGTGTGCATTAAAGGAGGCCAAATTGTTGACTATGACTTGACTTTTACATTTTAAGAAGCTGAACTTGAAGCTTATTGTCCTTTCCTCCCCCTCCTCTTCCTCTCCCTCCTTCCTTCCAGAGAACTAGCACAGTTTATTGGTTAAGAATATGGGATCCGGTTTGCACCCCTGTGGTGATGCTTCCTAGCTCTGTGCTTTTAAGCAAGACACGGATCCCTCTCTGCCTCAATTATCTTTCCTGTAAAATGGGGACAATAATGGTAGCTACCTTGCAAACATTTGCCATTAAGATGATGATATGACTTTGTAATCTTTGGGAAAGAAACTCTTCTTTCAGAAGTACAAAAGTGTAACACAGCTTACAATTCTGCCTTTCTTCTTGAAGGTTCTCCAGCCATCCATTCAAGGAATATTTCTAAACACCCATTGTGAGTGGGACGTGGGGCGACATGATGAGCCTCTCTGATCAGAAAAAAGGAAATATAAAAGCTCCACTGAATTACAGCTAGAATACAAAACTTTCACTCAGTGTGTGACTCGTATTTTCAGTATTTCTACATCAACACTTATACGCTTACTGCCATGAAACTAAAAACACGCGTTTGTTTGGAAATTAAGACTTAATATTATCACATTTTATTATAAAAAACTGTGTTAAAATAGGCATAACATAAAATTTACCGTCTTAACCATTTTATTGTCTCAATGATCTCAAGTCCACTTACATTTTTGCACAATCACCACCACCCTCCACCTCCAGAGTGCGTTCATCATCCCAAACTGAAACTCTCTGCTGCCTAAACAACAACTCCTTACTCCCTCCTCCCCACAGCTCCAGGGACTGCCAATCTGCTTTCCGCCTCTATCAACTTGACTGCTCCAGGTATCTGGGATCAGTGGAATTGTACGTTATTCGTCATTTTATGGCTGGCTTATTTTACTTAGCATAACGTCCTCAAGGTTCAGCCATGTTGCAGGAAGTGACAGGATTTCCTTCCTTTTTAAGGCCACGTAATATCTGCCTGTATATATTTATGTGCCACATTTTAAAGATCCATTCATCCATTGTTGGACACGTGTGTTGTTTCCACCATTAGGCTATTATGAATATTGCTGCTATGAACGTGGGTCTACATGGACACTTAGGATTTTGATAATAATGATGATCTCTTCAAATTTGATAGCAGAACACCTGCTAAATAGTAGGTAACAACATTTCAATTTTGTAAAGAGAACCCATTTAGTCCTTCAACAAACATTCACTATCTCCAAGTGCCAGGTGCTGGTGTCCAGGGCAAACCCCAGAGCTGTCAGGGAACTTCAGTCACCTGGGAGGCAAATAGGAAACAGGCAAACACACCAGTTGGTGTTTATCATTGTTCATGGCAGCCAGTGCTGAGAAGGAAACAGCAGGACACACTGAGAGAGCACTGGCTGGGTGACCTGGCTCTGGCGGGGTGGTCAGGGAGGGGCTTTCTCACAAGGGGACCTTTGTGCTGAGGCCTGCGGATGAGAAGAAACCAGGGCAGTGCAGAGTGGGAGGTAAGAACTTTCCGGGTGAGGACACAGCGCAGGCGAGTTCTGGGTAACACGCCTGCACTGTCCCCCGCTCTGTGGATCAGTTCTGACTGTGCTCCTAGTTGCCGAGTGTGACTTGAGCTCCTGACATTCCTGCAGCTCAGTGTTGGTTTATGAATCAAGCATAAAATTGCTTACTATTGACACATGCTTTTGTATCCTTGCAACTGCAGAACCTCAGGAGTGGATAGAAGCATGAATATCCTTCTGCTCCAGGTGGCTCTCAACACAGCCCTGTTTTAAGGTCTGGGTCCCCAGGGAGTTCATAACAAAAAATCCTTGCTGGTGTTTCCCATATGAGAGGCAGTGATAAGCAGGTGAAGCTCATCCCCTTAAGAAGGAGGGTGCTGTTTCAATACACAGCATCACTCAGACAGAGCCCTTTCTTGGTGAAATGTGCTCTAAAGCTTATACATTTCCTCCTGTCATATATATAAATATAAATATATATAAATGTGTGTGTGTGTGTGTGTGTGTGTGTGTGTGTATATGTCCCAGAGTGGAATAAGTCTTAAGTCAGGCAATATTGTGTTGTGGAATGGATTGCTAAGGAAAAACTGGATTTCAAGGAAGCCAACAGAAATAGCAAACTACAATGGTGTCAAGTGGAACAGAAAATGTCAGCCTCCGGGTCCTCATTGTGAATGTGCATGTGCCTTCCCAAGCCTGTGCATCAAAGCCATTTCCTCAGACCTACTTTAGAGAGAAATGAGTGCTCAGCGCATGTGAACCGAAGGTCTTTTTGTGCTAGTAAGTGACAACTCTGGACATTCACAGACACCTGTTGTACTAGATTTCCCTGAGGTAGGGTCATGGCCACTGAAAGTTTAAATAGGTTAAGCTCTTTGCTGTTACTGTTGCTGATGTAATGTCACCCACATTATTATTTTTTATTAATATGATCCCTTAGGATATGAAAATATTAATATTAGTTTCAGATAGCCAAGGCACACACTTCTGATTTAGTCATTCAATTTTTTCTCACATAATGCTAACTCAGTGCCAACTTTGCTCCTCAGTCTGAGGCTGGCTTATTTTGTTTCTTGTTGTTTGTTAGCATATTTTTATATGTGTTGTATGCTCTCCCTTTTGAGCTTTTTGACCACAATTCATATTAAGAAATATATTTTACTTCATCTAAATTAACAAATTTTCACAAAACATCCAAGAGATGCATTTGAGTATTTTCTATTCTCTAAGAATTATTCTCTTTAATTATGCTCTATTTTATTTTTAAAAACGCTAGCCAAAACCTACTAGCGTGCCATGATTCACTAATGGGTTGAGCCCTGCAATTTGAAACATACTGTATAACTCAGCGCCTTCACGTAGCATGGTGGTTTCTTTCTTAAGGCTCAGTATATGGCAAGGATTTCCACTGGTTAGTTACCTGGTTTTGGGTACAAATGATTTCATCACTCAGGAGCATAATACTCAGTAGGTGGTTTTTCAGGCCTTGCCCCTCTCTCCTTCATCCCTTCTAGTAGTCCTCAGTGTTGGCTCTTCCCCTTTCTGTGTTCATATGTACCCAATGTTTAGCTCCCATTTGTAAGTGAGAACATGCAGTATTTGGTTTTCCATTCCTACACTGATTTGCTTAGTATGATGACCTCCAGCTGCATCCATATTTCTGCAAAGGACATAATTTCATTCTTTTTAATATCTGCATAGTATTCCATAGTGTATATGTACCACATTTTCTTTATTCAGTTCACCATAGATGTGCACCTGGGCTGATTCCATGTCTTTGCTATTGTGAATAGTGCCGTGATGAACATATGAATGCTTGTGTAGAACAATTTAGTTTCCTTTGGATATATACTCAGTAATGGGATTACTGGGTTCAATGGTAGTTCCGTTTTTGGTTCTTTGAGAAATCTCCAAACTGCTTTCCACAGTGGCTGACCTAATTTACATCCCCACCTGCAGTGTTATAAGCATTCTCTTTTCTTTGCAGTATTGCCAGCATGTATTATTTTTAAAAAATCATTTTAAGAATAGCCATTCTGACTGGTGTGAGATGGTATCTTATTGTGGCTTTGATTTGCATTTCTCTGATGATTACTGAAGATGAGGTTTTTTTTTTTATATGTTTGTTGGCCTCTTGTATGTCTTCTTTTGAGAAGTGTTTGTTCATGTCCTCTGCCTTCTTTTTAATGGGGTTATCATCTTGAGTAGTTTCAAACTCCATACAGATTGTAGATATTAGACCTTTGTTACACGAAGAGTTTGCAAATATTTTCTCCCATTCTCTGGATTATCTGCATACTCTATTGACAGTTTCTTTTACTGTGCAAAAGTTGTTTAGTTTAATTAAGTCCCACTTAATATTTTTTGTTGTACTTGAAATTGCTTTTGAGGACTTAGTCATAAATTATTTGCCAAGGCTGATGTCTAGAATGCTATTTTCTATGGTTTTTGTAGTTTGAGGTCTGAAATTTATATCTTTACTCCATCTTGAGTTAATGGTGAAAGGCAGGGGTTTAGTTTCATTCTTTTGCATATGGCTAACCAGCTGTCTCAGCACCATTTATTGAAGTCCTTTTCCTATTGCTTATTTGTGTCAATTTCGTCAAAGATAAGTTTGTGTAGGTGTGTGGTTTTATTTCTGGGTTCTCTATTTTGTTCTGTTGGTCCATGTGTCTGTTTTTGTACCAGTACCATGCTGTTTTGATTATTGTAGACTTATAGTATAATTTGAAGTCAAATAATGTAATGCCTCCAGCTCTGTTTCTCAGGATTGCCTTGGCTATTCAGGCTCTTTTTTTGGTTCCAAATGAATATTAGAAGTTTCTTTTCTAATACTATGAAAAATGATGTTGGTATCTTGATAGGAATAGTGTTGAATCTATGCATCATTTTGAGCAGTATGACCGTTTTAATGATATTAATTCTTCCAATCCATGAGCATGGAATGTTTAACCATTTGTTTGTGTCATCACTGATTTCTTTCAGCAATGTTTTGTAGTTCTCCTTGTAGAGATCGTTTACTTCCTTCATTATCTGTATTCCTGGATATTTTATTTTTGGGTGTGGCTATTATAAGTGGGATTGGATTCCTGATTTGGCTCTCTGTTTGAAAGTTATTGGTATATAGAAATGCTACTCTGTGCTCGATTCAGCAGCACATATACTAGAAATACTACCCATTTTTGTGCATCGATTTTTCATCCTGACACTTTACTGAAGTCATTTATCAGGTCTAGGAGACTTTTAGCAGAGTCTTTAGGGTTTTCTAGGTAGAGAATCATATCATCAGTAAAGACAGATAATTTAACTTCTTTTTCTATTTGGATACCTTGTATTTCTTTCTCTTGCCTAGGTAGGACTTCCTGCTTTTTGTTTTTAGAGACAAGGTCTGGCTCTGTCATCCAGACTGGGCTGCAGAAACTTAATCTCTTGAGTTTTGAACCCCCTGTCATTGAAATATACAAGAAAAAAAATTTTTAGATGGGTACTCTGCAAATTAAGGGTTTTGTCGACTTGAACCTCCTCTGGTCAAAATTCCAACCAGCTGGAATCCCTTTCTTGCTGTTGACTGCTCCCTAATTTTTTTGGTCATAAATAACCTTAAGGAGGCAATTCAAACTTTGGCCACTTCTCTAAGAATGAGTTTTCCCATCCACAAAATGAGGAGTCCTCTCTCATAAGGTCATGAAGATTAAATAAAATAATTTAGGTAAAGCATTTAGAACATGTAGTAATTCCTCAATATTAACCATTATTATTCTTGTGAATTTTTCTTTCAGCTATGTTAGCCACTGAGAATCCACAACATTCTCTATCTTCATATTCTTTTATTTCAGCCTGTGATGTTAAGAGAAGCTCATCAAGAGAAGACCATCTTAGTCCATTCAGGCTGTGAAACAAATCATCAGAAACTAGGTGGCTTATAAACAATGGATGTGAAATTTTGGAACCTGGGAAGTTCTAGATCAAGGCAGATTTGGTATCTGGTGAGGGTCTACTCTTTGGTTCACAGACAGTGTCTTTTCACTCTGTTCTCATTTGGTGGAAGGTGGATAGTTAGCTCTCTGTTTTAAAAGAGCATGCATTCTATTCATGAGGGCTCTGCCCTCCCGATGTAATCATCTCCTCAAGGCCCACCTCCAAATACTATCACATTGAGATCTTTCATCATATGAATTCTGGGGAGAGAGAAACATTCAGATCATAGCAAGGTGGGAGAAAAAGGGCGGGAGGTCAGGGACTATCCTTTTTATCCTTATAGCTATAGCAGCCATTATAGGTTATTAATTTATAAATATGGTATTGCAAGGGAACAAGAATGAAGAAAAGAATAGAAGGCCAAGGTCCCAGTGGAAACTCATGATCTGTTGCCTATTTCCAAACATGAGCCAGTTCTCAGGCACGGAACCCATTAGTCGAGGGTCAAGTCCCAGTAAGGAAGGATTCGGCAATGAGGCAATTGGATACTGTAGGGATTCCTCAGTTCTCCTCTAAAGGGACCTATGGGCATTTACTTGAGTAACCCTCAGGAATGTGTTATGTCCACCTTATTCAAAAGCCATTGGTTATAGGTCTGACTTAATGTTGATTCCTCCCAACCCAAAGCACCATCATCATGTCCCTGTTAGAGGAGGGCTTTATGTGGCAAGTAATCAATGGAGCCATGGCCCTGAGCCATCGTGAGATGGTAGGTCTCTCAGGTCCACAGACCGACAGATGGTCATTTCCCAAATTCCTGAATATAGATGAGGTAAGAACATACCTAGCTTGGCAGAATCCTCATACTTGTTCCTAGACCTTGGAGTAAAAGTTATTGTCATTGGAAAAGCCAAATGGAGGCTCCTGAAACTGCCTTCCCATATCAGGGTAGTTAATCGGAAGCAGCATGGTATCTTGGAAAGAATGGCAGAGATTAAGTGCCACACTAACTGACATATGACACAGAGGAAGTGGCTTTCGTCTTAATCATCAGTCTGGTTCTTACAAAACCAGATGGATAATGGCAGATGACAATGGACTATTACAAACCTAACTAAGTAATGGCTCAAATTACAGCTGCTTTGTCAGATGTGTTCTCTTTACTAGGGCAGATTATCACAGCCTCACGTATGGGGGATATAGTTATTGATCAGGCAAATGCATTCTTTTTCATAAGATAGGAAGAACAAAAGAAATTAGCATTTATCTGGGATGGACAACAGTACACAGTAGTGATCTAGTCCCAGGTATAGGTTGATTCTCCTGCACTCAGTCACAAGATAGCTTGAAAGGACCTGGATTGGCTGGGCATTCTGCAGAATATTGATCCACTAATGATAGGTACTCTGGATGCCTTAGTAAGATAAATGCTTCAAAGTAGGATATAAACTTGCCAAAGATGCAGGAGTCTGCTGCATTAGTGGAGGTTATAGGTGGTCCAGGGGTCTGGGGCATGTCACGCAGGCCCTCCAAAGCAACAAGTACCTTATTCCCAGTAAGGAAGAAAGTAAGGAATAAGTGAATCCTTTGCACCCACTTCTGCTCAAAAGGAAGCACAATTGTTAGACCTTTTTGGGTTTTGAAGGCAGTAGATTCTGTACTTGAGAATATTTCTGATTCATTTGCCAAGTAACATGGAAGGATGTTACTTTGGAGTTGGCCTGGAAGCAACAAAATTTTTTGTACTACAGGCGTTTCTGCTGTTTAGGCTATACGATCCAGCAGATGCCATGGTCCTAGAGGTATCTGGGTAGAATGGGATGTTGAGTAACAGCTCTAGAAAGCCCTCAAAGGAGTTATAGCACAGATCCTGGGGTTCTGGGACAAGGCCAGGCTATCTGTGGAAGAGTGCTATATGCCATGTGAAAAATATTTCTTGACATGCTATTGGGCACTTGTAGAGACAGAACATCCAGACATGGAATATCAATTGAGCACATGCCAATCTTGAACTGGGTATTATCGGACCCACCAAGATATGAGATCAGGCAGGCCCAGCAACAATCTATTGTAAGTTGAAAGTGGTACATTCTGGATTAGGCTTGAGCAGGTCCAGAGGATACAAATAAGCTACATGAACAGGTGGCCCAGACCTCCTCATGATCTACTACTTCGTACTGACGTCTTTCCTTTAACTCACACCTATTGCCACATAGGGGACTTCTTATGAGACTGGTTGAAGGAGGAGAAAAATGAAGCTTGGCTCACAATAGAATAGCTGAGCATATTGATGTGAGCTGAAAATGGACCATTGCTGCACTACAGCCCCTCTTGTGGTCCTGAAAGACATTAGGGTGGAGAATCCTTCAATGGGTACAACGTCACAGCAGTACTGCCTCTGGCCACCCACTTTGTACAGAAAGAGAAGTGGATTAGGTAAGAATATACATGGGCTCTGGGGAAGTGACACGTGCCTTGACTCATTTTTAAGGGGCATAGAAAAAGAGGAACAAGAGAAAAGGTAGGTGGATGGACCTATGGTCCTGGTCCTAAAGTGTGATCTTTGGATTGCATATAAACACCAAGAGCCACTGCAGCAAAAGCACAAACAACCACACAGATGGGATGGATTGTTCAGGGGATGCCAGCCTCTGTCCTCGGCTTCAGCGCATGATCAATGGGATCATGAGTGGAGCAATCATGAAGGCAGAAACAGAGGCTATGCATGAGCCCGGCAGCAAGAACTTCCTCTCACTAGTTAAACTACTGCTGAGGCTAACCGTCAGATTTGTCAGCTCAAAAAAGCTAAGACCCTGAAGCTGATCAGCAAGATGTGTGCGGCAAATTTATTCCAGAAGCCTCTTCTCACCCTGGATAGAACAGTGATTCACTTAATGAGACTGAGACATATTCTGGATATGGCTTTATCTTTCCTGCCCACAAGACCTTGGTCATCTCATGATCCAAGGGCCCACAGAGTGTCTGCTTCACTGACAAGGGATCATCTATAACATCTCTTTGGACTGAAGACAAACTTTGTGGCAAAGAAGGTGTAGCAGTGTGCACACAACCATGGGATCTACCTGTTCTACCCCATGCCACACCATTTAGAAGCTGCCAACCTGAAAGAATAGTGGAAAAGCCCGATAAAGAAGCAGCTGAGTCACCATCTTGAATATGACACCCCAAGTGGATGAGGGGCTACTTTAGAATGCAGTAAACTTTTAGAACGAATGCTGTTATAGCTGCTCTACCTAGAGGTAGAAAACATAGCTCCAGGAAGTAGACGTGGCTTTGTTCATCATTTCCATCATCATGACTGACTGAGGAAATTTGTATTTTATACCCACACAATTTTAGGTAACCTGGTTCTTGGAGGTGGCTGCTTCCACCAAAGAATGTAATCAGGGTCCTAGGGAATGTAAAGGCATGGCCGTGCCTCTGGCCCCTTTGGTCTTCTTATGCCAATAGACAACGAGGTATAGAAAAATGTACCATATTAGAGGAACAGTTGATCCTGATCATCATGAGGGAGTTAGACTGCTGCTACACACAGGAACAGGGAGGCATGTGCTTGGCATTTTGATGCACCTCCGTGGTGGTTCTTCGTGCCCTTAAGCTCAGTTTAAACTGCAGTTGGACACGTATAGTAAACATGGCTAGTCAGGAAAGGTGACAAGGGCTCAGATCCTGAACAAAAGTCACCTAGAGCCACCGAGGCACTGACCAAAGGTGAAGGGAATCTAGAATGAGTGGCAGAGCAGGGCAATGGTGACAGTGATGGCCTTGGACCAGCTGCAGCAGAAGGAGCTGAAGTTCATCTCACTGACAATACTCTTGGAAACTCCCTAGGAATCATGACACAGAATCCCTCAGAAGCCGAGCCTGCATGGAGTAAACTTAGTGTGAGGAGGAAGTGGTGATGAACCGGCAAGGGGTGGGTTGCAGCAGGTGCTACTTGAATTCATTTTCCTGGGCTGAATGCCCCAGCTGCTTTGTGTGTCCGTGGCTGACAGCTAGCAAGTCTTTCCTTCTCTCCCAAATCACTCTGAGGTGATGAAAGCAGCTTTGCCCAGCAAATTCAAAATGCCCCTTCAGGTTAGAAAGGCCCAGAGGCAATGACCAAGTGATATAGGGGTATAGAAGGCAGGACCTCTTGCATCAAGTGGTGGTGGTAGCGGTGGAGAAGATCACTCTGCAGTTTTGTTTATGCTATGGAGCTCCCCACTCAACCTCCCATCGTGGACAAGGCCAAGGATAGCCTCTACCTGAGACAGCAGCCTTGCCCTGCTCTCTCCCTTCCCCTGCCATCCTTCCCTCTTCCTCTCCCTGTTTTTTTTTTTTTTTTTTTTTCCCTGTAAGGCACTCCCTCCATCAATCCTATGCACCTGACTCTTTGACTGAGGCTCTGATATCTTCCTTCCTTTGGTCTTCTGTCCTGGGGAAAATACATTCTCTAAATTATCTCATAAAAAAATTAAACACCCTGGTGAATGAAGCCACCTGATGGCTCCAGAATTTTGAAAACTGAATGGTTCCTTAGGGGACAAAATTTATTCAGGGACACTTACTACTTTTGCTCATTTTATTTAAGCATAATGCATACACAGAAAGTACACTGAATTGTATAGCCTGCTGAATTTTCACAAGGACATTATGGGAAGAGATGGGGTTACAGTGGCACACACTTTTCTACAACATGGTCCAGAAACAATCATGGTGCTCTCACTGCCACTTCACAGGCTGGAGCTTGTCGCGTGGCCCACCCGTAAGAAGAGGGGAGAACTGGACATGGGCAAGATTAGGGATCTCTGTAGCAATAAACACAAGTCTGGACAAATCATTTTTTTCTCCACTAAGTTTTCTTCCATATATCAATTTATCTCCCTTTCTCCAGTTTTGGTGGGCAGCTCAAACCGTCTCAATGAATATACAGAGAGATTTTGCATTCAGGGTGTTTGTTCCAACGATAAATGAAGAACTTGATAGATCTGATTTGGCTAAATTTAGTAAACCATTAAATGATAGGAAAGTCACGTTTACTATAATTTGAGGTCCAATTGGAAACAAAATGGTAGCCAAAAAACTTTCTACTGGGACTATCTTCTGCAATTTTTAAGTTTGCAGTGAAATTCTGCACATAGAGGCTGCAAGGACTCATGATTACACCAAGAAAGGCATGCAATTTAGAGGATCACTGACGACACTAGGAAAAATGTAAAAATAATTACAGATCCTTTGATATTAGTGCACAGTCTCATAATGACCACCATTACTGGCTTTGGGACCACATTCCATAATGAGTCTTTTTTTAGGACCTAGTGTTGCATAGAAGTGCCGCTGATACTGTGTTTCTATTAATGAATGTGTAGTTCTAAACTGCAACAATGGCAATCCTGTATTATTCTGTGAATAAAATTCTGCTGAATTCACAGATAGGTGACATTGTGTGGGCACTAATGTATATGGAGCTCTCTGTTGTAATAAGGCTACTATTATCTTTAACACAATACTGCTGAATGTGTGTTGGATTTACAGCAGGTGCTGTTAGCTAAGACTGGACTTAACTCTTTGGAGTCTGATTTAAGCACCCTCTTACAATCTTATCAGCGGCTTCCAAACTCAAAAATTCTCATCCTTGTCTTTTTAATTTTTTTACTGTGTTCATTCTCCCTTTCCCTCCCTCCTTGTATGTTTTCATAATGACTCCATTTGTATCCAAATTCTTCTCTATGTGGACATGCATATTTTGCCTGTTTGTCTGAGGAGGTTGTTGACTCATCTCTTCATTCTTCCTGTCTGAAGGAGATGCACCCTTGTACTTTGCCTGCATCTCCCACCCTGTCTCCTAATCTACAAGGACTCTATGTGGTAGTATCATTTCTCTCAAACACTGCATTCTCTAGCAGCAGTGAGTGCTCTGAGCTGGAAAAGGACATTAAACATCACCAATGACTTGACTCGGACACAGTGTGCTGGGCCAACAGAGGGCCACACAAGGCAAGAAGAAAGCCCTGGCTGTTGTCCCTGATCAGGGCCACGAGCAGCCAGGGCCCATGCGCACACATATCAGACAGTCTCCATGCACAGAGAGGGCTGACCTGGGTACACACAGGGTCCTCAGGGACATTTCACTCTTCCCTTTTATCTGCCTATTTCTGAGATTACCTGGGAGAGGGCAGCAGCCGCTGGGCCATCTGGCCTTGGCTTCGTCACTGGTTTCCTTCCTTGCCTTTGGCACCTGTCTGTGGCCTGCAGCCCAGCGGTGGCAGGGAGAGAATTGGGAAGGAGAGCCACCATATCCCTGGGAAGCTATTTCTGTCAACTGAAAAGGCCATTTAAGCAAAACACTTAATTACCTTTCCTCTTCCCTGCCACCCCTGGGAAAGTATGAGCCAGTCAGATAATGAGCTTAGAGCGAGTGAGCAGCTTGGGAGGGCAGAGATTTCCATCCGACTGAGGAGTGACCTCCTCTGATCCCATCATGAAATGGGGAGCAGAGACAAGAGCAAGAGGTGAAATAAACAGGTTTCTCTGCAGCGTGGCTTCATTACCTCACCTGTCACGTTGCAGATTCCTAGAACATTAGAGAGCTCTAATTCACAGGCAAAGCATCCAGGCCCGGTCTGTGATGAGCCAACTCTGAAATGGAGGCTACTTCCACAGCGTGGTGCTGTGCAAAGAGCTCTAAGTTGAGCATCTACCCTGCTCGACTGTTGCCAGCTGGAAGGTTTGGGCAACTCACTCAACCCTCCGGGCCTCAGGTTTCTGACAGATAAAATGAGGACATTGGACTTGAAGGTTGCTAAGGCACCTCTACATTTTATAAAGCTAGAAAAATTGCTTTGGGTGTAGGGAGGTTGGGAAAATGGGGTCCCCTCCAAGCTGGGGGCCTGGCTGCAGCTCGGGGTGGCGCTGGGGCTAGATTCTGCACCATGTTCCCCCTGGGGTGTGTGTCAGGCCAGGTAAGGATGCCCTCCTGGGCTTGTCAGAACCCGCTCACAGAGGCACAGCCTGCCAAATGAAAGGCATGGAGAGCTGATGCTTTAAGGTGAGACAAGGTGCTGGCCTGCCTGGAGAGCCCGGCATCCACAAAGAGCTCACGCCAGCCCTGTCTGCAAGGGCCAGAGTTTGCCTGCCTCTGTGGCTGAGCTCACTGGGTGTCTTTCTTGGCTCTCATCCATTTTGACCTCAGTGAGTCTCATGTTTTCTGTTCCCTCACTTGCCCTGCTTAGACCTGGCCTCTGGCCGTGCTGGCCCAACAGAGGACTGTGGCCATGGAACGCCCCCTCCCCTCACTGCTGCTGCCAGGCCACCCCCACTGCCGGGCCCTGCCCAGCCACCTGCTCTGGTCCCCATCCCACCCCTGGAACATGATATCCCACCCACATTTTCCCTGCCACCCAAGCCCCTGCCCGCCCTCTGGAGTCTGGCCTCGCCTTTGCTGGCTGGACTGTGCCATCTGGCCTTGGCCCTGGCCTGGTTTGTGATGCTGTGTTGCCTCCTTGCCTCTGCCTGGGGGGCCGTCAGAAAGGAGGACTCAGAGGCTGGGACGGGCGAGGGTGATTGAGGCCACCACACCCCTGTGGGAGACATGTTGGAGGACTGAGAAAGTTGCTCCGTTTCACTCATTCATCAGTCATTGCAAGCTATCCTTAGGTGTGGAGGTTACAGCACTGAACACAAAGCAACTCCACCTTCTCCTCTGGTGCCCAGTGCTGGGGAGAGAGAAGAGGACCAAAACAAATAAACCAAAGCATTTTGAAAACCTAACTAAATAAAAAGGTAAAATGATATTTGAAATTAAATGAGTATGTGTAGTAGAAAGTACCCACTATGATGGGAAAAAATAAGGCCATGAAGGGAGACAGGAATTCCCAGAGTAAGGATGGGGTTTGCATGATTACACAGGGAGGTCAGAGGAGGCCTCACTGAAAGGGAAATTTGAGTGAAAAATCTGACAGGCCCAGGGAGGGAGCCATGCTGAGATCTTGGAAAAGAGCACTCCAGGCAGAGGGAGTGGCATGTGCAAAGACCCCGAGGCATAATCATGTTGGTGAGCAAGAGGGCTGGCCAGGAAGCCTGTGGGACCTGAGCCGAGGGAGGGGCAGGCCAGGAGATCACTCCAGAGAAGTAATGGGGATGGATGTTGGAGGGCAGGTGGCGCGGAGCTCTGCAGGCTGCTGCGAGTTTCCCTCTGAGTGAGTTGAGGGCCACTGCAGGGCTTTGACAAGAGGAAGTCATTCTCCGGCCACTGACAGAGAACACCAAAAGAGGACCGGGGCACGGATGGGTGCCTGGTTGGGAGGTGACTGTGATCACACAGGTGAGATCACATTACATGACTTGGCCCAGATCCGTGATGGCGGAGTGGGTAAGAAATGGCCGGACCTAGATGTAAAGGTGAATTGGCATGATTTGCTGATGGCCTGGATGTGGCATGTCAGAGAAAGAGTGGAGACAAATATGCTTTTGAGGTTCTTGGGCTGAGCAACTGCAGGAAAGGGGCATGGTTAATGGCAAGGAGAAGGGGTCGACCAGGAGCTCAGTGCTGAATGTGTTCATCACGAAGTGGAGGGGTGGAGTCCGCAGTGCATGAGAGGACAGTATAAATCAGGTGCCCACAGTAAATAGATGGTATTTAAGGTCGTAAGATGCAATGAGATTACTACTGGAGTGCAGACAGAGGTTAGAAGAGAGAGAGGTCAAAGGCTGAGCACTGGGGCCTCCAGCATGAGGAAGTTGCAGAGACGAGGAGGATGAGAGAAAGCTGGGAATGAAAGGCCCAGATAAGAGGGAGACCAATGCTGTGTGCTGGAAGGTAGATGCAGTGTTTCAGTGAGGAAGGAGTGATTATCCATGTCAACGAAGGTAAAATGACAATTGGGCATAGTAAAGTGAGGGCTATTGTTGAGCCCCATTTTCTGCATGGAAAATTCATTTATTGGACTGGGGATCCTGGCCCCTAGCCTTAGCTACAAGAAAGAGCATGTGGCTCAGGTCTGGCTCCTCCCCTGGTCACAGAGATTGGTTCAGAGATGGGGCATGTGGCTCACACTGGGCCAATTAGAGTTCTCTTTGCCCACATTGATTAGTTTAGAGGTAAGCATTTGACCCAGGCTGGGCCAATTAGAATTCTCTCTGGACACAGTGATTGGTTTAGAGATAAGCATGTGACCCAGGATGGGCCAATTAGAATTCTCTCTGGACACAATGATGGGTTTAGAGATAAGCATGTGGCCCAGGGTGTGTCAATTAGGGTTCTCTTTGGACATTTCCTCCTGGAGCTGTCAGGAAATATTGGCTCCTTTCTCTGGAGTTGCTAAGTGTTAGGATGCAAATCTTGGCCACTAGCAGACATCCTACCTGTTGAGGAGTAAACATTCCTAAGATGGACAAAAGAAAGATCCCTGACAATACCATTCAAGGCCATTCTGGCTCCAGCACTGCGCAAGGCCTGCTGCTTTCTTAGACTTCCATATTTCATTTCCTAGACAATAAATTTTCTACTTGAAGCTACTTTGAATCAGGCTCCTGTCTCTTGCATCCAAAATCTCCTAACCAAATGAAGGAGATTTCTTTGAAGCCGGCTGCTCAATAGTGGGAGGCGATTCCTCAATAGTGGGAGTTCAACCTCCTACATGAAACCTTATGGAGCAACCCCCGGATTCAGGACTATTTTTAGCTGCCACAGTTGCCTGGGGAAGGCTGCCGGCCTGAGCACAACCAAACAGAGTCAGTTCCTACCTCCGACTGCAGCAGCCTCTGACGCAGGCCTGGAATCTGGGGTAGGTAGGGTTGTGACCAGAGAAGCTGTGTGAGGATATCAGATTCCACCCATGACCCAAGAGGTGGCATCCTGCTGGCTGCCAGGGCTCAGTACTGGGAGTTCCCCCGGACCTTATGACAGCTAAGCAGGGAACTGCTGTAGGCTTACAGGGGGACAGGGTCAGCATCTGGGGAAAGCAGACCAAGTAATGGGAGACCAGGGCAGGGGAAGCAGTTGCTAAAACAAACTGACTAATCCTACCAGATGACGTTTCTTTGGCCTGGAGCTGTTATTAAAGGGCCAGCCACACACAAATGGCAGCGTCTCAAGGACACCTGGTGCACAGACCCATTCATGCTGACTTTTGGCTTTAGAAATCCAGTCTGCCACCTTTGGGTGTCTTCTCAGTGTGTTAAAAAGGAAAGCAATTTGTTTTTACTATTCTTTGGGGTCACATGCAGATAAACAGGTTATTCAGCCTGTCTCATCTCTCTCCTATACCTGGGCGAATAAATGCATGAGTCACTCATGGGAAGAGCTCTGAGCTTCTCACCCTGTACACCGGTAAGGATAAATTATGCCCCAGTGATCACTTCTAGCTACCTACACTAAATAAACCAATCAAGGCTTCATAGAGCCTTGCAATATCTATGCAACAAAGGACTTCGTATAAATCCCTTTTGTCCAAAATCATTACCTCATTGCCTGCTTCTATTACAGGATTTCTTTCATTCTTCGAGAAGACATACGTTTCACACCAACCCTTTTATTATCTAACTGTGGTTGAGACTTCCTTCCAATCATATAGTTTACTCTCATCATGGAATAGAAACAATACCAACTCAAAAAAACCTCATTAAATGGAGGGCCACACAGTTAGAATTTGTAGCATTTGACAACAGAAGCTAAAATGAAATTTACTTGTTGCTCAGATAATTATAGATAGTGCATATTACTAGACTAAACACATTTGTAGGAAGGGTGAACTTAAAGTATTTAACAGAAAAATTGTCTTAAATACCCTCAAGGACTTTAAAATGTCACATTGCACCCAAATAATTGATGACAGGTACACATCAATCTTCTATATTCCCAAAAGCAGGTTTTCAAAGTTTTCTGGCAGGCAGTGGTTGTTTAGCCTACTTTTAATTTACTGCAATAAAACTACATAAAAACCCTATCATTCACCCTTTTTGCTAATTTACTTCCATCTTCTCCACAATCAGTCTAAAAAGGAATGTTCTACTTCATGAATTTACCCTTCAGTGAGGTATATTCTTGGTGCCTCAGTTGAATTCTGTTTTCTAAATCATGTAAAGAAAATGTTTCCCAAACCCTTTCCGTACTTTCTGTAGATGGGACACAAATTGCTAGAGAGAAATATTGTGGAAATGTAGAAGCAGACAGGCCTTCCTTTCTGATGAGAATGGTTTTGTTCTTCTGGCTGTTGTGTTTTTAGACTCATGTCATAATCTCTATGAGGTGAGCAGAAACAAGGCTCTGGTATATTGGTCAAGGGAGTGTGAGCTGTTACAATAGGAAAGTCCTCACATCTTAGCAGCTTTTTATACTAAAAGCATGTATCTTGCCCATGTAACTCTCCAAGGCCAGTCGTTCTGGCTGGGCAGCTCTCCTCCATGAAGTGGTTCAGAGGCCTGGACTCCTTACAGGCATGGCTCCACCAGGCTCAACATGTGGCTTCCAGCATGGTTTCAGGAGTCTCTGGCTGGCTGGGGAGAGAAAAGCTCATTGACGACTGCACAGGGCTTTATGGTGCAGACTTGGGAGTGGTGCAGACTTATCAGCTCTGCCCATTTTCCACTGACCAGTGTAGGACTGATGTTGGACCATGGCCACACCTCCCTGTAAGGGAGATTGGGAAGCATCATTTGGCCATTTGCCCAGGGTCTGGGTAAAGAGGCAGTAGTTTCTGCCTCCTGTGGTAATAGTCAAGAGGCTTTTGACTCCAACAGTGGCCAAGTTCTTATACCAAAAGTATTTAGAAATACTAATTGGGGTATGTCCCAAGAAACTGAATACATTTTGTTCTTAATTTCCCTTTTTTGCTGCTCAGTTTTGCTTCTCTATTTTTATCTCATTGATTTCTAGAATGGAATTAAACATCCAATAACATCTCAAAAAAGCTAAAAAGAGTCTATAGTAAAAGAATTTTATTTGACCCTGTTTTCTTGTAAATCATCGGAAAGTGACCAGCTCCACACCAAAATATTCTAGTGGTCTGAGGCAAACAGGATCAAGATGGCACTCTGTCTCTCTCTTTAAGACCTGCATATCAGCGAGTACCTGACTCATAATTCAGGACATTAGACTTCCCATAGGCCACACTGCTCTCTTCACACCTGTGAGTCACCTCCTTTCCTCAGGGTGATGTGGACACAAATCTCAAGCCCACCACATTGCAGCTGTGAAGTTCTGGCAACTTATTTACCCTTCCTCAGGTTAAGTTATTCTCTTTGATTCCTTATTCTGTACAAAATCAGGTTAATAGTTCCCATCTCTTGGGACCTTGAGGGTTAAGTTAGAGATCAAAGGCAAAATCACCGAGCGCAGTGCCTGCCATCAGCTAGACAAGCAATCCCTACTGGCTTCCTGCCTTGCTCAGGGAATGGTAAAGCATCAGGGTCTTTGTCAGAATGGTTGTGCCTCTGCTAGTAGAGCTTCTTCTCCTCCCCCACGCCGCAGATTCCATGAAGACCCAACTGCAGCAACAGTTCTTTTCATTCAGGCAGAAATCAGAGGGTCTGAGGGTGAGGAGGGAGTAGAAGCCAGACAAAGGCACAATTACCCCCACATGACTGCCTGCTAAGAATTCTGGCTGCAGAAAAGGCTTTTCTGCAGTTTGTTTTTGCTAGTTCTGCTCCAAGAACCCAAGAGGTAAGGCCTTTGGTCAACAGGACAGCTTACATCTCATTGTTCCAATGGAAGTCAACTGAGCTAACCTCCTCTGGCATTTTCTATGCTCCACCTCTTCTCTCATGTATTTTCTTGATTCATAAACAGCTATCTATTCCAGTTAGCACAATTTCTATTGATCCAGCCTGGCTAAACTTAGCACACTTCACAAACACACACACACACACACACACACACACACCCTCCAAGGAAAATTTGGCCTCTACATCAGGGTGGGTTTGTACTCTCTGTTTCTCAGGCCATGACTGAATACATGTTGGAGGAAGACGAGAATCACTTCCACCGGTTCTCCTGAGCTAAGTTTATGAGAATCAATTATAATCCTTAAATCTTCTCATTCTTGTATAGGCTTATTTCGTACTTAGTTCTGGTATCCCACTTTGAGCCAGTCAGAAGAAAAAAAAAAACCTTTGCATTTGTGATGCTGCACAACTGTGCAGCAACCAGGATGATATTCTGGGATAAATCAGCAAAAGCCTTGGCTGTTTCAGTGTAATCCTAAAGATCAACAGAAGAAATTGCTTGAAGTGGATGGATAAAATTCTTAGAATAATCCTGCCCAAGCCCTCTAGAGTTCTTTTATGATGCCTTTATATATTTCAGCCTTTCACCTAGAAAGATTCCAAAGCATCACCCAGCCTCATGGGCTGTGCTGTAGGGAAGGAGCAGGAGAGCTGCAAAAGGACTTGCATTTGAAAACGTCTTTTGAAGGAGTGTTGGGAGAAAAGGTCTCATTGAGGCTAATGACAAATCTGGGGAGGCGCTTTAAGAATGTTTCCATGGGACACAGACACAGTAACTTTTCTCTGTTGAGAATGTCAGTCAAAGTGTGTGGCCTAGCTAGACATACGGTGTATGACCAAAGCGTTGACCTAGCTAGAAACTTGTTCAGCAGGTTGAACTGCAGTGGGGCATCCTGCTAGTGAGCTTGCGACATGTGCATTTTGGCAGGCAGGGCTGAAACTGGTGTGCAAAGTCATTGGCAGTTGGCAGCGTGAATTGGTAATGAGTGATGGAGTTTGATGCGATTGTGCAGGACAGGATGTGTTTACTGCATAGATCAAGACCAGAGGTGGAGGCTTGGCTGGTGTTTCAGAGGCACATGAGCCAGAAGCCGAGGCTACAGCTGCAGATCAAGTTATTTCTCAACAGAAACTTTCTTTCCATGGTCTCTCTTTTTCTGGTCCAAAATTTCACAAAACTGAATAGCAAAATATCAAAGAGATAGCATATGTGGAAGCACATATATAGTATCTTATAGAAGTATCTGATTCATCACTAAAATCTCTTCTTCCCATTATCCATAAAAATGGAGGTCATATGCTTTTTAAATTGAAGTGGAATTGACATACAATACACCACACATTTTGAAAGCGTACAATTTTCTAATTTTGACATAAGCCATATTTCCATGAAACCATCGCTGCTGTCAAGATAGTGAATATATTCATCATTTCAAAAGTTTTCTTATGCACCATCCTGATCCCCTTTGCTTCTGTCCCTCCTTGCCTTGTCCCTTCTTTGGTCTGCTTTCTATTATAATAGTTCACATTTTCTAAAGTTTGATATAAATGGAATTATATAGTGTATATTCTTTTTTGTCCTGGCTTCTTTCCCTTGGTATAATTATTCTGAGATTCATCCATGCTCTTTGTGTGTTTCAAAAGTTCATTCCTTTTAATGAGTGAGTCACATTTTATCCTACAGATACTATAGAGTTTGTTTATATGCTCATCTTTTGATGGACATTTGGCTGTCTCTGGGCTTTTAATATTACAAATAAAGCTGCAGTGAACATTCATGTCTAACACTTTGTGTGGACATGTCCTTTCTCTTTTGTTGGGTAAATATCTAGGAGTAGAAAGCCTGGGTCATACAGCAGCCGTACATTTAACTTTTTGAGAAACTGACCACTATTTTCTATTTGGTTGTACCATTCTTTATTCATACATTAGCAACATATGAGAGTCCTAATTCCACCATACCTTAACCAAAAATTGAAATGGCTAATCTTTGTAATTTCAGTCATTCTGGTAGATATATTGAAGTAGCTTGCATCTCTGTAATGACTAATGATGAATGATGCTGAGTATCTTTTCACATGCATATTTGTTATCTGTCTGTCTTTCTTGGTGTAAATTCAAGTCTGTCCATTATTTTTGAATGTTTGGTTTTCTTATTCCTGATTGTTGAGAGTTTTTATACATTCTGGATGCAAGACCTATATCATATACATGTCTTGAAAACCGGATGAGGTTTGTCTTTAATTCCTTTAATAGTGAATGTGTCCCAGCACTTCACTTGGAGGCCACCTGAGGTAAGGAGTTTGAGACTAGCCTGCCCAATAATGTGGTGAAACCTTGGGTCTACTAAAAACAGAACAAATTAGCCTGGTGTGGTGGCAGGTGCCTGTAATCCCAGCTACTTGGTATGCTGAGGCAGGATAATTACTCGAACCTGGGAGGTGGAGGTTGCAGTGAGCCGAGATCACACCACTGTACTCCGGCCAGGGCAACAGAGCGGAACTCCATCTCAAAAAAGAATAGTGAATGTGTATTTATTCTGCAGCCTCCCTTGCTATGCAGTATGGCGAGGTAACTAAGTTCTTACTCATGGAATGTGAGTAGAAGTGTAGATGTGAAGTATGTTCTTCTGGCTTCAGTCCTTCAAATAGTGTGTATGCTTCTCCAACCTCTTTTTCATGCCCTCGGGTGGATGATACGGCTTTGATGATGCTGGTGAGGACAGGGCCCTGGCAATTCCAGAATGAACTTGGCAGTAGGATCACTCACCTTTGGGCTGTAGCAGGATAGAGGAATAAACCTCTATCTTTTTAAAAATCACTTAAGTTTGGAGTGTCTTGTTCGTCCTTAGCAGCCTAGTCCTTACACTAACTAATAACAACAAGAAAGACATTCCTTCTTCTTCCTTCCTTCCTGCTTTGAACACTTTGCAGCAGGAGTTTAGGTAAGCCTGAGGATGAATTTGTTTTTCTATAAAAGAGAATAAACATTTCTTGAGCACCCAGTCAGGTACTGTGCTATGTTATCAGCCTGCAAAGAGAAATAAAACCCAATCTTTGCTCTTGAGGAAATGATGGTCCAGTGAAAATCTTTGGATTTAGGCTCATAATTAGCCAGTCTGAAGTTACAGAGCTGATCGTTCAGCAGTCTAGGGATTTTGTTGAGCTTAGAGGAACCTGAAAAAAAAATGCAGAATTTGGCTTTAAATTGGTATTTTTCTCTTAATGTTCTGCAGAAAATCACATTAACATGACCTGCACTTTAACCCCTCAGCCTGCAAATTGAGAACAAGTCTCAATGTCTAAGTGCCCACAGCACCCCTCCCCACCCCTTATATTCAGTTCTAGTCTCTCCAGGTTAAGTGGTATCATGTAGTTGCCATTTATTTGAGTTATTATGGGGGCATAGGCGATACTAGACTTAACATTACTGAACTAACTTACTTCTCTCAAGAACTAAATTGAGGTTTACAGATGAGAAAATTGATCCAGGGAGGTTAATGAACTGTCTGAGGCCACAGAGCCAGCTAGGGATGGAAGCAGGCTTTGAAACCTGGCCCAATTCCGAAATCTGAGCCCCATTCCTACAAACTCTTCTGCCTTTCATGGGAGCAGCTTCAGACTTAGCTATTCAGAGCATTGCTTTAGAAGTTTTCTTTTCATGGGAGAAATAACTTCACAGACTCTGGTTGTGTTTTTATAGCCTCCTCAGCTGCAGGCTTGATGACCAGACTCTGTTACTCAGAGGAACCTGTGTCACTCCCTGACTCTATATTCAAGCCTCAGCATGTTTGACTTTTGTTTTCAATCCAGAACTTGTCCTGGATGTTATAAAACAGAAATCCAGCTTCACATTGATCATGAAATGACGGTTGATCACTTGAAAACAACTTAGAACCCAGCTCCCCACTTTAGCACAAGATGAAGTCATGGTTTCTGATTGGATTCTTCCAATGCCAGCTTGACACCTTGGTAAGAGGTTTCAGCCATATCAAACCAGAGGAAAAGGAAAGAGACTCTGTTTTTCTTGCTGTTCCAGATCAGATAACATTGCCCGATTAGTTCCTCTGCCATGAATTCACACCGCACGTACCCATATGCCAGTCCTTTGCTGCCAGTCATCAGCTGTATTGCTTCCTGCACAACATTCATAGTTTGCCTCAAGCTTTCCCTTCTCCACCTCTGTTTCTGGCTCCTCCCCATGAAGTAGCACAAATACTTGCAAAGAAAATGTGACAACAGGTAAAATTTATAGGAGTTTCCTGGCCCACACGGAAATAAGAACCACAGGCATCCCCAGAGGAGAGATTTCCTTACCCAGACACTGAGCCTCTTGAATATGCCCTGATTCGCTCACATGGGAGTTCTCTAGAGAAACCGGTTATCTTTTTTGTGGAATCAGAGTGTGGAGCTCCTGTTTGGGAAGGGTGGCTTTCATAAATGCCAGGGGGATTATTTAGTTGCAGTTACAGAAAAACCCAACCCAAACTGGCTTAGTCAAAAAAGGAATTTATTGACTCACAGAAGCTGAAAAGAGGAGGACTAGCTTGAGGCATAGCTCCGTTCAGGGCTCCATTCAGGGCAGATCTGCAGCACCTGGGCATTTGTATCTTTATTTCTTTGTTTTCCTTCTATTATGTTGATTTCAGCCTTGAATTTTAGGGAGACCAGAAGAATCTCTGTGAACTCATTCATTACCTTGTGTTATAGGTCATAGTTTCTTTTTCAAAAGATGCAGTGAAAAATGTCATTGTTCCTCATTGCTTCTGACTAGGTCACATATGAACCATGAACATCAGTGGACACAGAAATGAGACTTGCTGATGGCTGAGACCTGGATGAAAACTCTACCCCTGGGATGTCACCCCAGGGAGCCAGCTTAATGTGGTGACTGCAGGAGAATCCTGTACAGTTACCAGGGGCATACTGCAAATGTTCACTGCAGTGAGTTTTGCCTTCTAAGAAATAATAAATGTGTGTCTACTGCACAATCCAGCTGCACACCTTGAAATAACCAGTGTCTACTGATGTAAGAATTTACACCCAAAGCCAGGCATAGAGACAGGGTTACTTTCTGATTTAATCTGTAGGAGCAAAGGCGGCTTTCCAAAAATTTGGTGTAAATGCATCAGTGTAGAAAACTTACTCCAGAGTTTGTCTGAAGTCAATAGGAGGACCACCCTATGTTCCTTAAAACAGGAAGATCCTCCACCGGTTTGGTCTTGAAGCCTATTGCAATAAGCCTTTCTTATCTGTTCTCGTTGAGGGCTTGCTTTTTGTTTTTTTGTTTTCTGAGAGGAGTATGGTATTGAGTAATAAGGAATCTATGGCAGGATCTGGCTGGTTCTGGAGGGAGTAGAGTTTATGACAGAAACTTGAAACTTGGGAAATCTCTAAGAAGCATTTTGACTGCATTATGGTCCACAGGCCAGAAGAAAAGTCCTTATGTTGTTCTTTCTTGCAGTCATTCAGCTTCTCCATAGGTCTTTCTAAATAAATGTCTGTGATTAGGTTATTCATTCTTCTTGCAAACTCTTGACTTTAAATGTTCGACCCTTTAACCACTGAACAATTGTTAGTTACTATGGAGTTACCCAATATTATGCTATTATGCGATAGCTACGCATTTCCTTTCTTCAAACATTTTATTGTTTATTGTGTATCAGACTCTCTGCTAAAGCACTTTATATGCATTGTGTCATTTACTCCTCATAACTATGACATAGAAACTATTATTATTCCCATTGTTTGAAAGATAAAACTTAGGCCTAAAAAAGCTTAACTATCTTGCCCAAGGTCACACAACTAGAGCCAGAGATCTTAAAACCATGTTAGGTAAGTAAGACAAGGGCTTCGCTCTTGCTCCCTTGGTGCAGAACAGGAAGACAGACCTATAAATAAATGAGTGCATTGAATGTTACATTAGCCATGATAATGATCGACACAGGAGAAAGTGAGAAAGCAAGAGAGAGAGAGAGAGAGCGCGCAGTCATTTCCCTGGTGGTGGGTGAGGGGTGAAGTGGCTGTTGGTAAATGTTCTCTGGAGGAGGCTAAGCTGAGGTGCATGAGAAGGTGTTTTCCAGCTGGAGGGTGGGGTTGGGAATAGCATTCCAGAGACAGGAACCTGTGCACATCAAGCACAGAGACATCTAGAAGCGACACAGAACAGAAACATTGCAAACTCTTTGGCCTGGCTGGAGCACAGGGTTCAAGAAGGATGGACACAGGAAAACATGGCAGGACGCAGTCCAGGAGAAGCCTGGTGGGAGTAAGAAGGATTTGATCCGAGAAAATGGGGCCGTTGAAGGGTTTTAAGGAGCAAGGCGGCATTCATTTCAACATTCATAACCAGTAATTAAAAAAAAAATTTCCAAGCTTTATTTTTTGAGTGTTTTAATTGTGTAAGAGACATAACATAAAATTACCATCTTAACCTTTTGAAGTCTATATCTCAATGGCATTAGGTATATTTACAATGTTGTACAATCATCTCCATTATCCGTTTTCAGAACTTTTTCATCATCCCTAATAGGAACACTTTAACCATTAACCAATAACACTTCATTTATCTATTCCCCAGCCTCTGGTAACCTCTATTCTACTTTCTGTCTCTATGAATTTGCCTATTCTAGGTACCTCATATAAGAGGAATCATACACTATTTGTCCTTTTGTGTCTGGCTAGTTTAACTTAACATAATCTCTTCAAGTTTCACTGTGTTGTAGCATGTGTCAGAATTGCATTCTTTTTTAAGGTGCATGATGTTCTATTCTATGGCTGTACCACATTTAGTTCACCCATCCACCTCTTGGAAGATATTTGGGTTGTTTCTGCCTTTTGATTACTGGGACCAACGCTGCTATGAATAATGGTGTACAAATACCTGTTTGAGTGCCTGCTTTCGATTTCTTTGGATGTATACCTAGGAGTGGAATTGCTGGATCATATAGTTGTTCTATGACATTTCAAGCAACAGTCAAACTGTTTTTCACAGAGGCTGCACCATTTTACACTCTGATAGTAAAGTGTGAGGATTCCAATTTCTCCACATCTTTACCTAGATGTTTTGATTTTAGTCACCCTAGTGATGTGAAGTAGTATTCCATTGAGGTTTTGATTTGCATTTTCCTGAAGACTAGTGCTGTAGAGCATCTTTCCATGTGCTTCTCCGCCATTTGAATGTCTTCTTTGGAGAAATGTCTATTCAAGTTCTTTGCCCATTTTTAGTTTGAGTTTTTTGTTGTTTTCTGCTGTTGTGTTATAAGTATAACTAGCTTTTTCTTTTTCTTTTTTTTTTTTTGAGATAGAGTTTCACTCTTGTGGCCTGGGCTGGGTACAATGGCATGATCTTGGCTCACAGCAACCTCTGCCTCCTGGGTTCAAGTGATTCTCCTGCCTTAGCCTCTCGATTAGCTAGGATTACAGGTATGTGCCACCATTCCTGGCTAATTTTTTGTATTGGTAGTAGAGACGGAGTTTCACCATGTTGGCCAGGCTAGTCTTGAACTCCTGACCTCAGGTAATCCACCCGCTTCGGCCTCCCAAAGTGCTGGGATTATAGAGATGAGCCACCATACCTAGCCATAACTAGCATTTTTTTAACGACTAATATGTTCCAGCCACCAGGTTGATCAGATTTGTAGTTTAGAAATACAGTTGTCTTTCAGTATCTGTGGCGAATTGGTTCCGGATTCCCACCCTCCATGGGTACAAAATCCATAGACGCTCAAGTCCCTTATGTAAAATGATGTGGTATATTTGCATTTAACCTATGCACATCCTCCCATATACTTTAAATCATTTCCAGATTCCTTATAATACCTAATGCAATGTATTGGGTAATGTAAATAGTTGTTATATTGTATTTTCTAGGGAAGAATGACAAGAAAAAAGTCTGTGTATGTTCAGTACAGACACAACCCTGCTTTTTTTTTTCCCCTGAATTTTTTGATGCTCGTTTAGTTGAATCCATGTAAGTGGTACCTATGGATACAGAGGGCCAACTCTCCTGCCCTGGATGTATTTGAGAGGCGCACAAATAAAGGTTTTTCCTGTAGCCCATATAAAAGCTGAAGGGAGACTGAATTGAGTCAGGAGCAGCAGGGGTTGAAACCAAGGAGCAGATGCATTTTCAGTTCTATATAGTAAGAGACATCACTCAATCACTGATTCTGTTACGTTGCTCCTATTTTTTTTTAATCTCTTGAACGAAATGAGTTAACAAAATTTGTTTCTTCTCTTATTTTAACCAGAGTAAATTTTATTTTGCAGGTGCAATAAGCAATAGGCAAGCTTTCTCAGCAAGCTAGGTAAGGGTACAAATATGTAAAATAAATTTTTTGGTGTGGAACACATTGCAAAGAAAGCAGTCCAGTTGGATTGATATCTTGGTGAAAAATTTGTGGGTTGTGTAGTGGAAAGCTTTTTTGTTGGTGAAACTGGAGAGGACTTAGACATTCATCAATATAAAAATGATTAATAGATTATGAAATACCAGGCAGTAGATCAATACACATAGTACATTGAGACATAGAATCATCCTCAAAATTCACTGTTGAGTAAAAAGTGGGACCTAGAACATAATATACAGTATGACCACATTTATGATAAAAAAAACATCCTTTTTTATATATGGACATATTTCTAAACACATGGATGAAAGTCAGGAGTGTATTTACACAGTGCAATTGGGAAGGACGTTAGGGGTAAAAGTGGAGAGTAACTTTGGGTTGTATCTTCTGTATTGTTTTCAAACTTTACCATGAGAACATGTTCATGTGTTCATTATATTTTTAAAAAAGTATTAGTGGCCAGGCATGATGGCTCACACCTGTAATCCCAGCACTTTGGGAAGCCAAGGCAGGTGGATTGCCTGAGCCCAGCAGTTTGAGACTAGCCTGGACAACATGGTGAAATCCTGTCTCTACAAAAATAATTTTAAAATTAGCCAGGTGTGAGGGTGTGTGCCTGTAGTTCCAGCTACTTGGAGCTACTTGGAGGGCTGAGGTGGGAGGATTGCTTGAGCCTGGGGAGGTCAAGGCTGCAGTGAGCTATGATTGTACCACTGCACTCCAGCCTGAGCGATAGAGCAAGACCCTGTCCTAAGAAAAAAATAAAAAGTGCTAACGTTCCTAGATTGATGATTATAAAATGGCTCTTCCATTTGTTCCTTTACCTGTGCCTTTCTCTATCCTACCTCCTCCCAAGACATTTCTACTCCACAGCCCCTGGGGCTTGAGCATCATTCTCCAGAACGCCCCTGCAGGTCAGCAGAGGTTGCCCTGAGAAACAAGGGGAAGCAAGTACGCACATTCTCAGCGTACAGTAATGTGAAGAACATTGCAATACGTGCTTTTTCAGAATGAAAAATGTCAATGAACATACTACGTTTCAGGGGAAAGTGTCCATGCAGTGGTATTTGTATGTTGTTCCTGCCAAATTAACAAGACAGTTGGGAGTGTTCCATTATTGCCATACATGTCCATCTGTAGTTTTTCTGCAAAAGCCAGGCTGGTGCCACACATGGCTGTCATAACTAACACGGCTGATGAGCATTCCATGGCTCCAGTCTAGTCATCAAACACACACTGAGCACGTGCTATGTGCACCGTCCTGAGTCAGGAGCCATAAACAGAGCGAGTGGGCAATGATGTTCAACCTTGGAAGGAATTGGTCATGAGAGGGACATTAACACGTTGATCTGTGACATGAGGGGGGATGAAATAATTCCGGCCACACCCTGACCTGTATTGACTGCATTTTTTCATTGATTTCTATAGCACAAATTGTATTGTAATTTTACATTAGTTTGAATATCTTTTTGTATCAACTCTCTGTCCATTCCATAACGGCAGACACTTCATCTATTTTTGTTCGTTTTTATCTCTTCAGTCTCTGGCATGGTTCTTGGAAATGGAGTGTGCTCAGCAAATAAATATTAAATAAGTGGTTGCTAAATCATATATGTTTGTGTATATACAATGTGTGTGCATATATAATTGTATTATATAATTATATATGTGAGTATATATATACTTATGATGATATATAATATATATTATTAGTTGATATATTATTATAATGATCATTATTATAATGATACATTAATAGTATATCATTATAAGTACTAGCCATCGCTATGAGAACACAAGCACAACATTCACAATAGTTCAAACTATTTTTTTAAAAGCTACCACTTCGGGGCCTGATGCGGGGGCTCATGCTTGTAATCCCAGTGCTTTGGGAGTCCATGGTGGGAGGATCGCCTGAGGCTGGGAGTTCAAGACCAGCCTGGACAACATAGAGAGACCATAACCTAAGTGAATTAATGCAGGAACAGAAAACCAAATACCACATATTCTCACTTATAAGTGGAAGCTGAACTCTGGGTTCATAAAGACAGCAGCGATAGGGGACTACTAGAAGGGGGAGGGAGAGAGGCGGTCCAGGGCTGGAAAACTATTGAGTACTATGCTTACTTCCCGGGTGATGGGATCAACCATATCCCAAACCTCAGCATCACACAATATGCCCAGGAAAAAAACTTGCACATTTACTCCCTGAATCTAAAATAAAAGTGATATTGTAAAAGAGAGAGAGAGAGAGACCTTGTCTCTACAAAATAAATTTTAAAAAAATTAGCAGGTGTGGTGGCAAGTGCCTGCAGTCCCAGATCCTAGGGAGGCTGAGGTGGGAGGATCTCTTGAGCCCAGAAGATGGATGCTGTAGTGAGCCCCGATTGCGCCACTGCACTCCAGCCTGGGTGACAGAGCGAGACTCTGTCTCTAATTAAAAATATATGTATAACAAAAAGCTACCACTTCAGAATCAATAGCTTCTTCAAGGCCTTAATCCAATTTCACTATGGCTAAGACTCCAGGGAAGGAGAGCTCGGTGAGTTAGGCGCACTAATCATATCCCTTCATGAAGGAGAGACACACACAGCAGCCGGCACCGTGCTGGGTGCATGGGACCCTGTAACTGGTGGCCCTCAGGCTTCCGGGGTGTTCAGACAGAGTCACATACCTACCCCTTAGGGCTGATGAGTTAGGAGATATTTATCGTCTCCTCCGACTCCTCTCAAGACCCATTCTCAATTCCTGCTCCTTTCACTCTCAGCAGACACCCTCATCTCATGAGTCACCGGGGACATTGAGACCAGCAGTGTGCTTTCTGGTAACTTCCTAGTCGTCTACAGTTTACTGACACCCACGTCCATCTTCCGAGCCAGGCCTCCAGCCAGGGGAGATAAGGTGGCCTCCTTCCTGCCACACTTTCCACCTCTCCCAGGGTCTGCGTCCTCCTGGCGTGTGTCCCTTCCTTCATCTGCTCCCCACCCGCACCCCTCCCTGGGTCTCTCCAATTCTTCCTTTGATTCCTACCAATGCCCCGCTGCCTAGGAAGTGTCTCCTGCTAATGTTCCTTTTCTGGATTTTTACGCCAGCCTGTGAATCTGTCTTGCATTTCCATTTGTCCCTCTTCTACAGTGCAGACTGAGGAATTCTTTTTTTTTTTTTTAGATGGAGTTTCACTCTTGTTGCCCAGGCTGGAGTGCAATGGAGTGATCTTGGCTCACTGCAACCTCTGCCTCCCAAGTTCAAGTGATTCTCCTGCCTCAGCCTCCCAAGCAGCTGGGATTATAGGCTTGTGACACTACGCCTGGCTAATTTTGTGTTTTTTTTAGTAGAGATGAGGTTTCACCATGTTGGTCAGGCTACTCTCGAACTCCTGACCTCAAGTGATCCACCAGCCTTGGCCTCCCACAGTGCTGGGATTACAGGCATGAGCCACTGCACCAGGCCAGAATTATTTTTACGATGCAAATCATAGGCCATTTCTAGTGCACTAGCTTTGACACCCTCGCTTTCCATCATTTTGAGAAATCACATCAGAATGTGAGTGAGAGGGACATTAAATCCTTCTACTTTTTCCTTTCCTTCCTTCTCTTTCCCTTCCCCCCCTTCCTTCCTTCCTTCCTCTGTTTTCCCTTTCTTCCTTTTGAAAGTCAATTATTTGTATGCTTGAGTATTTATTAATAGTCACACATGTCAGCACTTGAGACATCTTGATCCTGTGGCTGGGCTTGTGTCTTCCTCTGCATCTCATGCGCCTTGCCTTGTGTCTAGACTTCCTCTCACCCAGTTCACTTCTCGTTCTCAGTTCTGCTCCCAACACTATGTCCTCATTGCCATCATTAACATCTGCCCCGTCCTTATCTGTTGCTTCTGCCAGTGTTGCTCCTGCAAGTCCTCAGACTTCCCTGCCACATTCTTCAGACCTACCTTTCTTTCCTTCTTTCTATTCTTCCCTCCCTCCCTCCCTCCCTCCTTTCCTTCCCTCCTTCCTTCTTTCTTTCTTTTCTTTCTTTCTCTTCTTCTTTTTTAGACAGTCTCACTCGGTCACCCAGGCTGGAGTGCAATGATATGATCCTGGCTTACTGAAGCGTCTGCCTCTGGGGTTCAAGTGATTCTCCTGCCTTAGCCTCCCCGGTAGCAACAGGCATGCATCACCACTCCCAGCTAATTTTTGTATTTTTAGTAGAATTGGGGTTTCTCCATGTTGGCCAGGCTGATCTTGAATTCCTGACCTCAAGTGATCCACCTGCCTCGGCCTCCCGAAGTGCTGGAATTCCAGGCATGAACCACTGTGCCTGGCCTCCCCAGGCTTTTCGTGAATGATTCCCTTTGTCTCTCCTTGGCTGCTTCATGTTCTGCCTGCCCCTGATGCCCTGTCCTCAGGATTCCGCCCTCTGCCTATGTCTTATTCTCCTATCTCTACAAGCTTCCTGTGGGTGATTTTCTGTATTGTGTGTGCATCCCTCATATCACATGCACTCCTCTTATTTTAGAGTGACCCTCTGGGCCTTCTAGAACATTGGCCCACCGTTGAGGCTTGCTTGCTGGGCTACAGTCATGATTCCAAGGAGGATTATATTGTGATTTTATGACAGTTAACCTTTTTGTTTTATTGTCAATACCGTTCCTAAGGGCAACCAGGATTTTGATGACATTTTTCAGTAAAGCAGCACATTACCTCCAGTCTTCAAGAATTTCCTGTTGTTTTCCCATCTTCCACCCATCTACTTGCTGACATGAGGAAATGCTGTTCAATTCAGAGGCCTGGCAGAGTGTGGTGGCTCATGCCTATAATCCCAGTACTGTGAGAGACCAAGGCAGGAGGATCACTTGAGCCCAGGAATTCGAAATCAGCTTGGGCATCACTGGGAGACCCCATCTCTACACAGAATTTAAAAATTGTCCAGGCACAGTTGGTACACACCTGTAGTCCCAGCTCCTCTGGAGGCTGAGGTGGGAGGGTTACTTGAGCCCAGGAAATCAAGGCTACAGTGAGCCATAATCGCACCACTGCACTTCATCCTGGGTAACAGAGTGAGACCCTGTGTCTCTAACTTAAAAAGGAATAGAGGCTTGAAGGAGCTCCTATGAGTCTCAAACAGTGTTTTCTGGCCAGGACCCTTCCTCTTTGATCTATGTAGATGGCTTCTCTAGGCACCCCCTTCTCTCTTGCCCACCTTCATTAAGCTTCTTTCAAACCTTCCTGCCTCTCTCCACAGAATCAACATCCCACTCTTGACCTGTAACTGAGTACATTTTGGGCAGATTCTGTGAGCCTGGTTTTATGCAGTGGAGGCAGCAGTAAAAAGAGAAAGGCCTATCCTGAAGGAAAGTCCATTTAGGAGGCCAATGTGTCTTTACCAGAGAAAAGCATGCAACTGCGTGTTTTGCTACAAATGAGGATGTTTTTCCAAAGTGTGTTCATTTCTTGTTGCTGCTGTAACAAATTATCTGATAGGTCTGGAAGCCAGAAGTCTGAAAACATTTTGATTGGGGGCTGAATTCAAGGTGTCAGTAGGGCTCGTGCCTTCTGGAGGCTGTAGGGCAGAATCAGTTTCCCTGAATTTTGTAGCTACTGGAAGCCACCGGCATTCCTAGGCTTGTGGCCCCTTCCCAGCATCACATCAACCTCTTGCTTCCATCATCACGTCTCCTACTTCCTCCTCTGCAGTCAGATCTCCCTCGGCCTGTCTCTTATAAGGACATCGTGATAACATTTGGGGTCCACCTAGATAATCCACGATAATCTCCCCAGTTCAAGATCCTTAATTGAATCACATCTGCAAAGTCCCTTTGGCATATAAAGTGACACACACAACTTCCAGGGATGAGCACATGGACACCTTTGGTTGTGGGCGTACATTCTTTAGCATACCACAGTATGTCACAGCGAATTTCACCTGCCCTTTGCCTACCCAGTCACATATCTTTGTAACACTTTCTTGAATTTTATTCTGACCGTAGATTGCTAGGTAACAGATATTTTCCTTTAGATACATACAAACGCACATACGAGTTGACTTTGAAAGTCAGCTTTCAAGGTGTACTGACACATCTTTAAGAAAGAAAACCAATTTAGAGGGTGTGGTTTCTGTTGCCAGTGCTTTCGTTTAATTTCACACCCATACACACACACACACGCACACACATGCACAAACATGTGCACACATGCACACGAACACACACATGCACACACACATGCACACACACACACATCACACCATGCCACTCTTATTTCCTCATTCAGCCTGCTGAAAGAGAGGTCATGTGAGGGTACATCAAAGTGTCACCAGAGGTGTCTGAGTCATGGAAAGATATTGGGCTGGCTTCCTCAGATGCAGGTGAATGGCTGCCTCTTTTTGGTATCCGAAGCTCCAAAGTCCAGAGTGACCGACATGCTCCTCCCTGCATGATCCGTTGACTGCACGTTCTGGTTCATCTCTGTCTTTCCTGGTTCTTCCTTTGCTTTCCTCAGCTTTGCCCCCTGCCTTCAACACCCAGCTGGAGAGATTTTCATGAGGCTTCTGTCCTCTGGCCACCTCCTCACTCTGTGACTTCTTCTTTGTTAATCTTATCCCCTCCTCCAGCTTCAACACTCAGCCATGAAGATGCATTCCAGACCCATGTTTCTAATGTAAAATATGAAAAGTAAATATTCCTTTGACAGTTTCCTAAGACCCTCTCCTATTTCTCTGGGTTGTAGGCATTTGAATGATGACACTTTAATTTATAGTCTTTATATATTTTAATAGCTCATCTTGGTTGAGTATTTGGTATGGCAATGCTCTTATTCTAAACACACATCCAAAACAAATCTTACTTAAAAGAAAAGCTACGAAAGATGCATTCAAAACAGATGCATTTGTTAGTTAGCAAATTACACTAATAAAAATTTGATTTAGAGCATTAAAGTTTAGAACACAAATGTAAACACAGCTAATGGGTCCATTCATTGCTTCTCACTTACGGCACCAATGGGGGTTTGATTATGGTGCTCACGTAACGAATGAAATTCCACTTCCCAGCTCACACTCTCACATAAAATAAAATAACACCATGAATCGTAAGTATATGTTTGCTAGCGAACAAACCATTTTCCAAATACAATTGCCTAGTTATTGCCTTTAGGTCAAATCTCTCAAGTCTCTGGGAAAAACCAGCTGTGAAACGGAATAATAATTCCAAGTGAAATGATAAGGCTTTCCTTCATTGAAGTCTATAATTTTTTGTTGGTACTTGGCTATCCTTTATTCATCATATTATATTACCAGTAGTTTTAGCATTTTCTCTGGGTTGATTTCCTTTTGTCTGATTTTTACAGTTATTATATTTAGGATAAGGAATGGGAACAGTATAGTGTTGGGTTTCAGTTCTGAAGTAAAAGTTTCTTACTACACTCCTAAGTTCCAGTTCATTTGCTAATTAAATGGTTGTCAAGTTTAGGAAGAATCAGGTACATATCCTCTGCTTCTAAATCTCTTCAGAAAAGAAAATTACAATCTACTTGGATACTAGAACAATGATCTATATTGCTTATTCTTACCATAATTTCTTTGCCTTGTAGAAATTACTGTATTCAGTGGTATAAAACGTTAGTCGTTTTGGGCCTCTACAAACCATAGGCTGTCAGATTTCCTTTCTTTGGCTTTTTCTAATAGCTTCTAAAACCATGACTACATTTTAAACACATGGAGATATGTTGTCATGAAGATATGTTTGTAAGGAAACCAATAAAGCCACAGATGAGCATTGCCTCGTCAAAAGCAGACAGTGAGCCTTCGTAGAATCTATTTGTTCATTCACTTATTCCTTCCTCATTTGCAGACCTGTTCACTGCCCACTTACTGAGTATTTATTGGGTGGTACCCTCTGTTTGCTATAATAATAATAAAATTTATTATAATTTAAATAATACCTATCGTATCTAATGATAGATATCACTCAGCATAGAGTTAGCTCTTCATAAGCCCATAGTCTAATTCAGTGCTGTTATAAAAAATTATAACTGAAAATAAATATGCAAGGCCAGGCATCATGGCTCACATCTGTAATCTGAGCACTTTGGGAGGCCAAGGCGAGACGATAGCTTGAGCCCAGGAGTTTGAGACCTGCCCTCACAGCATAGCTAAACCTCGTCTCTACAAAAAGTACAAAAATTACCTGGGCACGGTGGTGCATGCCTGTAGTCCCAGCTACTTGGGAGGCTGAGGAGGGAGGACTGATTGAGCCAGGGAGGTAGAAGCTGGAGTGAGCCATAATCCCACCACTGCGTTCCAGCATGGCCAACAGAGTGAGACCCTATCTCAAATTCATGTGTGTGTCTATATATATAATCTCTCTCTTCGTTAGATCACGAGACCTGTGAGGCAGAAAGCCTAACATATGTCTTTGCTTCTGTAGATGAGTAAGATCATTGGTCTGATCTTGACCTGGATTTGAACCTGGATGCTTCGGGTGCTAGCAACATGGTTATTACCAAGTTACTTATCCTGTGTTGCCTCAGCTTTCCCATCTTAAAATGATGATTGTGGGAGTGGGTGGATGGTGGGGAGTGCAGATAACAATATTATCTTGCAGGGTTGTTTGTAAAGACAAAGAAGAATATAAAATGTCTGACACTTAGTAGGCATTTAACACGTGTTAAATGAATACATACCCTTGGAATTAACAGAAACGAAAAATGACTCCCAGCTGGCTGAACAGAGAGGGCTTCTAAATGGGTTATTTAATCTCAGAGAATCTGGGGAGAAGCACACTTTTGAAATAGAAAATCATCCTCCCCCCCTTAAATGCTTTTTGATTTTTTTTTCCTGTTGTTCAGGTGGGCATGCACAGTTTCTATGATCCTGCTCCAATCTTTACTTACACCTCTTCCAAAGGCAGCACACCATCTGTGCCCTAGGCTGAAGGGAAGGACTTTCCAGCAGCTTCAATGCTTGAGAAATGGGGGGCACTGTGGACTGCTCAAGGGGAAGTGGCTGGTAAGATGCTAGATGGTGGCAGGTGGCTATTTTCACGTAGCAGTCAGCAGCAAATGAAAGAGGTGTGTGGAGCTCATTCTCCCCAGAGGCCATTCATTTCTCTACAGCTGAAAGAGCAATGGGTTGGTCCAAAACAGGACCAAAAGTTCAAAAGGATTATGACACATCAGTCATGCACCCCCAAGATTAACTGGATAAAAAAGCGTAAGCACCCTCCAGTGTTGACAAAGCTCTGACATCTGCAAAGGCTGAAAGGGGAGCATCTGAGCTGCGCTAAGAGGGCTATTACATTTCTCTAAATGTATGAAATGGATCCAAATTAAAATGAAGTACCTTTTACATTGATGACACCCTCTAGCCTTAAACTAAAATGGAAAGTACTCCAGGCATGATGCAAGTAAAAGTATTTCCTGAATTATAAGCACATAATTATGATTGTCTGATAAATATGAATGACTGGTTGGGCACTGGTTGCCCTCAGATCTCCCTGTACCCCTTTTCACCTTCCCCCTTTTACGTTTCCTCCTCTGTCTTGGCCTGGCACCGCCCCGATTGCCCATGCAGTGTGGCTGATACCAGGCTGGCACCACTGTGCTGCCTTTGCCTCCTCCCTTTTACTGCTCTATTAGTTCAAGCTGAGACAAACTTTTTCTCACACATCCTATCCTATCCAGGCTCCTTCCTTCTTCCCTTACATCTTCCATCTCTTGTCCAATCAGATTAGAAAAATTAATATTAGTTTTTCTACCAAGAGTTTGATGCTATGGAGCGAAATAAGGAATACAGAGTCCCTGCATTTACTGAGTATAAAATCTAAAGTAGTAGATAATTGATCTCTACCTGTGTCTGTCTATGTAGAAACTCATCATGAAATGAAACAAGGTGTGTAACCTGACCTGACTCAAAATAAAGTTACCCATTCATTACAATACCATAGCAAAACTCAGTTTTACAAATTTCTTTCTTCTTTCATTTATTTGTTCGCTCTCCCTCCCTCCTTCTCTGTCTCTCTTCCTTTCCTCCTCTCCCTTTTTAAAGAACCATTTTTGTAGCATTTGGTCTGTTCTATGCTTTTCCCCTATTTACAGTTTATGATTATGTTTATTTTTCAGTTACACGTTGATATGGAAAAAAATGCATACATGCTGGGTGGGGACCCCTTTGTCTCTCCTTAGCCTTCTCCTTTTCCCTGTGAAATCAGATATTCACAAGAAAGGGCTAAGATCACAGCACGTGTTAGCAAATGCACCGAGTAGCCTGTAATCTCTCTCTCCTTCTGTGCTTCCATTTCCTGGCTATCCAACATATCAGGGAGTATTTTTTCTGCAGTGCTGGCAGGATCAAAAGTCAGGCAAAGACGATTCGGGTTCCATTTCTATTATGAAATAATTGTCTTATCTGCATGATAATACACACATATATTCCTGCTAAATTATCTACAGACTAAGCATTCATTCATGCCCCAGAGAAGATGATGAATGTGCCAGATGCTTACATTTGTGGTAAGATCACCAGGATGGGTGGAGCAGGGCAGCTTGCCAACTGTTTGGGTGGCTATTTGTCAGGAGAACGAGTCATCTCTGCAGCTCCTGCTGCAACACCCCGATATTGGTTTTAATGTGCTCCACTGGAAGAAGGCCAGAGCCCCTACACCAAAATTTAGGCCCATTTAATGCAACGGTATATTTCCCATATTACCCTTTTCCTCCTTGCAAGTCCCCGACTCCGCCATTCTGTGCCTATTGCCGATGATTTGCGTTTCCCTGAGGCGTGGTCTGGGGCTTTGTTCTGAGAATGGGACTCCTGTTTTATATTTTACATTTGGTCCTTGAAATAGTCACCATAGTGCCTTACAGGGCTTGGGTCAGGACTTAGAAACTGTATGATCTAATTTTCTTGGAAGTGATATCATTAAACTATTCCTGAGCTCTTAAAGTCAACGAACCCTCTAAAATTATTATTATTATTATTATTGAGACAGAGTCTTGCTCTGTCACCTAAGCTGGAGTGCAGTGGCGCGATCTCGGCTCACCCCAACCTCTGCCTCCCGGGTTCAAGCGATTCTTGTGCCTCAGCCTTTGGAGTAGCTGGGATTACAAGCGTGCACTACCATGCCTGGCTAATTTTTGTATTTTTATTAGAGATGAAATTTCACTGTGTTGGTCAAATTACATACTTGAAAAGCTTGTGCAAGCAGACCAGGATTTGAAATTGGTGTTTAAGAGAGGAAATGCTCTGCTCCCTCCCAGCACTGGGGGGAGCACAGGGCTGCCCATGAGTGGGCCCAAGGCCACGCAGCAGCCATCTGCGAGGATTTCAGTGGGGCCTGCTGCTCTGCAAGCCTCGTGATGTGTGAGCTGCTGCGTTGCCATGCAGTGGGCAGGAAGGGGGCTCCGGCTCCTCGGGTGGCTTTTGTGTTCTTGAGATACACTGAGCTGGCTTGACTTGGGATCAGACCTCCCCTGCTGTCCTATTGTCTTAGCAAGTAGTACTGGGGCGGAGGAAGCCGAGGGGAGCGCTGATCTGAAGTTTTAAATAGAGCCCAGTGCCGGCTTCCCTGGAACAGGATCCGAAGCAGGCCTGTCTGCCTGCTAGGGCTGCCTGTCTCCGGGGCGCATGAGGCAGCTGATAAAAGAAGCTGTGTGGTATGGGTTGTGGGAAGGAGAGAGCTTTATTTGTTCTGCATTCTGCAGTGCGATTATGTCAACCTGTCTGTGTGACCTTGACACACACAGCGGAATTGCCCACTTGTGTAATGTGAGGAGGACCAGGTGATTACTTTTATTTGCTAAATTGGGACTGATTTGGATGGGGACACCTGGCTACTTAGAGTATGTGTTTGTTTATCTGCCAAGTTCAGCAATCAATCCAGGGTGGGAGGCCAGGCATGGTGACTTTTCAGTGTCTCTGTCAGAAGCGTGGAAATTCTAGTTACAGCTTATATCTATTTTCATGGCCATCTTGATTTGTGTTGCCATTGGGATGCCTGCAAACCTAAGATTCAATATGAAACCTCAGAAACCTTCATCTAATTCATTCTGAAACTGGTTGGATTTTTACTCTAATAATAAATCTAACAAATTTGGGGGACACTTTTGAGTTCGCTAATTTTCCTTCTCCTCTCTTTTTTATTTTTATTTTTGGTGTTACTCAACAAAATCCACCAGTGTGGAAGCCTCAAGGGTTTCTTCCATATCTTGAGAGACTCCTTAGTTTGCCAATTAACCCTCTAGGGCTCTAGGGCTAGTGATGATTCCTTAATCATTTTCAAAGAATTGGATATCATTGCATCAATAGAGTTATATAAATTCACTTTTAAATTAAATTCCAGTTTTTAAAAACTATTACCTTATTATATAATGTTCAATGTTAAAACAGATAGCTGAAAAATCAAATTAGCCCAGTGAGAGTATATTTATTTACAGAATTTTCCAAAAACAACATTTGTAAAGGCTGAGAAAAAAATAGGTAGAAATAATTTACCTAAAATCAAAAACACACCAAAGACCAAAAACCAAAACAAAGACGTTATTAGGGAAAACTCAAAAACATCTGGATTAGATTATAAAATATAAAAGTAAAATGGGTAGTGATGTTTGAGATATCAGCTTTATACTTCTGGAATTTTATAATTGCGCTGTCTTTCTTTCTTTAAAAAGAAAGCAAAAAAAAACCCTTTGTTCTTATTATTTATGTTTTATTCCCTTGTCGGGGGAGGGGTGGTTTAGAGAGGCTGAAAGGGTATGTCAAAAATGATATTAAGGGAGGCCTGTGTGATTTCTTTCTTTACTTTTCATATCTCAATTCCCTGGCTGTTCAATTTAGTTCTGGAGGTGCTGACAGCCGGTAATATGTTAAACTGCAATCCACTTTTTGGAAGTTATTGATATTTCCTAACTGAGGTTTAATGGTGTGACTTGGCTTAGGTGAAAATGTGCCAAGGTCTTGGGTCTCCTGTGCCTCATTCAGGTTTGTTAGAGTTCCAGGAACATGCTGCCGGGAGCTAGAAACCATGTTGCTGCCTGGTCTTCCCAAGTCAAATGCATCTCAATTACATCTGACTTTCAGCATGCCCCGCATAGACCAACAGAAGGACCAGACTGTGTTGCTTTTTTGAGGGCTGTTTATTTGTTTGAGTTACAAAAGCTGTTGAAGATAAGCAATTTAAAACATCTGCTTCTTCAAAAGTAATAGCTGCTTACATTTTAGAAGTAGTCCCGATTTATTTTAGCAAAAAGCCACTAGGAAAAAAAAACATGTCAATAGATCTGGAACTAGACAGCAGTGATGGTTGTACAGTATCATGAATGTACTAAATGTTACTAATGGTAAATTTTGTGTTATGTGTATTTCACCACAATAAAAAGAAGTCAATAGAAAAAGTTTACCTTGCTCTAGCGGCTAAGAATGTTGATGCTGATTATTATTGTAGCTGTGTTGTTTTTAAAGAGATGGAGGAAGAAACTAATGGACGCATGGGGGTAATACTTCAAATTCAGAATAATTTATTGCAGACACTAAATTTTATCTATGGCAAGTAGCAAGTATTGTGAATATTCTTCTTAATATAGTATTTTCTTTCTTTCTTTCTTTCTTTCTTTCTTTCTTTCTTTCTTTCTTTTTTTCTTTCTTTCTCTTTCTTTCTTTCTCTCTCTCTCTCTCTTTCTTTCTTTTCTTCTTTCTTTCTTTCTTTTTTTTTTTGTTATTGTTGAAATGGAGTTTTGCTCTTGTTGCCCAGGCTGGAGTGCAATGTAGTGATCTCGGCTCACTGCAGCCTCCACCTCCTGGGTTCAAGTGATTCTCCTGCCTCAGCCTCCCAAGTAGCTGGGATTACAGGCGTGAGTCACCGCACCCAGCGTAATATAGTATTTTCTATTAGCAACAAGGACTTAACATTTGTGGTGGTCACTATTTGTAACAAAACAAAACAAAAAAAGGAACAAAACAAAAACGGCTTAAGGTCCATGATTTATAGTAATTAGTCATTTTGGAAAGATTAAAAAAACAGTATATATTACAAGTCTACTTGGCCACCAGTATCTCTCCTGGTTATATACTGCCGGCATATGTACAATAATATTCACGAGGTGATAAAAACTTTGCTTTTTTGGGTAAAACAGTACTTAGTTAAAAGACAAAAGTTAAATAAAGATAGAAAATAATGTAGTTTACATGTGGAGAGTTGGTAAACACATAGATACTGACAGAAACAATATTTTAAAACAACTATGAAAATCTCTAAGTTCTAGTACTTGGGATTCATTTCTTTCCTTTATGAATGACAAGGATATACTGTAATCTACTTTATTCAATAAATCAAAACCAAAATGAATGGGCTGAAACCCGTGGATTGCCTTCTTAAAATAACTTGCTTTTGGTTAAACTAAAGACATGTTTGTCAAGTAACTATTATTTGTAAAGCATTGTTTTGATTGTTTTGGGAAAATATGGAGATCAGTAGGGTACAGACTCTGTCCTTACAGAACTAGAAGTATCAGAGGTAGAAAAGATAGATGCCCAAAAGACAACAATCCTTTAATAAAAGATTGATAAATGCTGGATGTGAAAGTGGCCTGGAAGTTCACAAAGGAGAGAGGAGGAGAGCCAGCAAGAGTTAGCTCTCAGCAATAAGGATGAGAAAAGATTCATAAAAGAAGTGGTGTTTGAAGAATAGATAAGAATTCAGCAACTGAGAAAGCATTTTAGGTGGCAGAACTGAAATGGTAACACAATGGTACAGAATAAAAAATGGCTGGGTGTTCAGAAAATGTCTACAATTTTAGTTTGGCTTGGAGTAGCTTGTTTGTAGGAGATCAGTGAGAGTTAAGATTAAAAATTGGTCTTAACTGTTAGTGCTGGGAGTTTTGTATTTAATTTGTAAAGCATTGGGAAGACACTGAAGCTTTCTGAGGAAGCAATGAAATGATCCAAGTTGCGCTTTGCTGCTAGGACTGGACAGGTTGCTTGGGAAGAGATCTGCAGAGAGAAGCTGATAGAGTGCCTTGTGAGGAAGAGAGAACAGAAGGAATGAGGGCCTGGGCTGGGCTGATGGTGGTAAGAAAAAGAAAAGAGGCAGAATGTACATGATTTGGCAATCAATTGGGTGCAGCTGGATTAAGAAAGTTCCTGGGAGATGGCAACATGAGTGTGTCCAAGCCTCCCCTGACCATGTACTCCTCTCCGGAGCTGAAGCTTACTGAGGCCAACAAGCATGTTGAGCTGAAGTGGGTAAGGATGGCCCTACCTCTGACTGATTCAGTTATGAAGGATTGCTGCAGGATTTTTCTCCTGGGATCTTTATGAGAACCTGGAGTTAGTGAGAAGAGCCTTGGTGAGAAAAATAAAATGAATTGTATCTTGGTCTACAGAGATGGGCATGTTGGTGATGATGTTATATAAACAGAAGAGAGGACTTCTGGCTTCCAGTCTGATATTTAAGAAAATTGGAAGTCATCCCGTCCATACTCATGGCAAAAAAAACTTAACAACCTGAAAATCAACAACTCTTTTTAGATGCATGAAACAGTTGGGTCATGGGACAAACCATCATTCCCCAAATTAGAGAGATGGACAGGAATATACAGACAATCACAGCTCACTGAAGCAGAAGCCCAGGAGCAGAAATCTCTATGAGAACCAGTATTGGGTTCCTTTTACCCAGTACATCCCATTTAGCTTTCAACAAAAAATGACAAGGCATACTAAAAGACAAAAGCACAGTTTCAAAAGACAAAGCAAACATTAAGACCAGACTCAGATATGGCAGAGATGTCAGAATTATCAGAGTGGAAATTTAAGACAACTAATACGGTAAGGGCTCTAATTGAAAAAGTGAACAACATGCAAGAACAGCTGAGTAAGGTAAGCATAGAGATAGAAACTCTAAGAATCAAATGGAAATACTAGCAATTAAAAAAAAAACTTCCATAGAAATAATGTCTTTGATGAGCTCATCAATACACTGGAAATGGCCAAGGGAAAAAGTCAGTAAGCTTGAAGAAATGTCAATAGAAACTTGAAAAACCATGCAAAGAGAAAAAGATAAAAAAGGGAAGAGTATATGTAAGAGCTGTAGGATAGTTACAAAAGATATAGTACTCACATAGTAGAAATACCAGAAAGAAACTTTAAAAAAAAAAAAAAAGAAGAGAAAAAATATTTGAAGCAACAGTGGCTGAGAATATTTTAAAATTAATGAAAGATGCTAAATCACAGATCCAGGATCCTCAGAGAGTATGAATCAGGACAAATAACAAAAAAACTATGCCTTGGTAGATCATATTTAAACCGCAGAAAATCAAAGACAAACAGAAAAATCTTGAAAGAAGCTGGAGGGGTGAGGGTGGGGGAATACCTTACATAGAGAAGATAAGAATTACATCATAGCCTCTTCAGAACCCATGTATGGGAGAGTGGAGTGAAATATTTAAAGTATTTAACAGAATAAGAGCCTTGGGGAGATTCTAAGTTCAGTACCGAAAACATCTTCTGGGCTTAAAAAAAACCCAGGATGGGATCGCAGTCGCCACTGCCAGCTCACGTACAATGTTCTCTGGCAGCTCCGCTGCCCCACTCCTCCGCCGGTGGCAATGGAAGAAGAAATTGCTGTGCTTGTCATGGACAATGGTTCCGGCATGTGCAAAGCTGGCTTTCCCCGAGCAGTGTTTCCCTCCATTGTTGGGCGCCCTCGGCACCAGGGCATGAGGGTCGGCATGGGCCAGAAGGACTCCTACGTGGACGACGAGGCCCAGAGCAAGTGTGGCATCCTGACCCCGAAGTACCCCATGGAGCATGACATCTTCACCAACTGGGATGACATGGAGAAAATCTGGCACCACACCTTCTACAACGAGCTGCATGTGGCCCCGGGGGAGCACCCCGTGCTGCTGACCGAGGCCCCTCTGAACCCTAAGGCTAACAGAGAGAAGATGACTCAGGTGAGGCTCGGCGACGCCCATGCTCTCCTCCGTTTTCCTAGTCATTTTCTGCCCAGCTTGGTTTCTGACATTCA